>JAMKQA010020148.1:0-31699 GCA_024699735.1 Posidonia australis
AAAAAAAAAAAAAAAAAAGCACCCAACGACTCCCCCCTCCTCTGCCCCCTTTTCTTCTCCCTTCTCAGCCCCATCCTCCTCAATTCCATTTCTCTTCCACTGCACCCCAACAGCTTCTTTCCTCCTCTTTGCCCCCTCCCTCCTCCTTCCTCCACCACACTTCCTCCTCTACCCCCTCCCTCATTTGCCCCATCCCCCCTCCTCCCTCCTCTTTCCTCTACCCCACTTCCTCCTCTGCCCCCTCCCTCTTTTTCCCCATCCCACCTCCTTTCTTCATCCGAATGATCAGAGCCCATGGCCACCTTGATGACGATAACCTCCTTCAATGGCCCTTACTCATGCCGCATCTGCTACTACATCGTTCTTCTTCTTCTTCCTTGCTTTCTGATGACTCTGAAGGAGTCCACTTCTGCTTCGTATGGCAAGAAGAAGAGGCCTACTCCTGGCCATGGCGGCTCTCGTGCTTGCCCATCTCAGCCCTGACGGCAGTAGACCAGAAGCTCCAGATGCTGCTCCCTTGAGCTAGGGTTTCTGAAGGAAGCTAGTGGTGGGTTCGCAATATGGCAGTCGGAGAGAGCACAGGGGTGAGCTGTGCTACATTGCGGGTTGGAAGTCAACGAGGTTGTGCTATGGGCGGAGGATGAAGGAGAGGAGGAGGAGAGGGAGGAGGCAGAGCATTGTGGCAAAACCATGTAGAAAGAAAATGGAGCTATAGGTCCATTCCATTCCATACCAAACACTAGAATGGAATAAAATTATTCGATTCCATTTCATTCTATTCCATTCCTTTCTATTTTCATTCGAACGTACCAAATGCAACATAAAGGTGTGTACCTTAGTGATGCACACATAGCCTCGACAGCTACCAACGATCTCCTCGCATAGTAACTCTCTCTCTCTCTTAGCACGACCTCCCCTAGCTTACACCGCTACTAAGATGACGACTAGAGCTCACCTCCTCCATATGCACAGTCAGATGACTAGGGACCAATGCTTCCATCTCCCTCACCTCTCTCTCTCTATCTCTCTCTGTGTGTGTCTCTCTCTTCTCCCATTTTGAAGGAGGAGAAGGTGATGAAGAAGAAGAGGATGAAGGAGAATAAGGAGAGGAGAGGATAGGAGAGTAGAGGAGAGGAGAGGAGAGCAAAGAAAGAAGCTCTGGATCCTCCCACTCTCTTACTATGCTCTCAAGAAATTGAGGATCAAGCCACCCTTAAATAGCCACGAACCAAGGAAGAACTCATGCACGTATCTGTGGGCCACTAGTGTGTGCGCAAAATCACGAGTCCAACACTCAATGACCCTACACTCCAGCTCAGAGACCACACAGCAATCAACCCCTAAACCATTGTCATGTGCATACAATGTCATGAGCACATAACAAAACCACGCAACCACTCACTACTCAAGTGGCTCGTGCAACTGGTGATCAGTTGCCAAGGCTCGCCAACAAACCTCCATAATCCAAAATAAATCCACAAGACTTCCACATGGGTCCACACAACATCTGCAACACCCCAAATCCAGGCACGCTACCTAAAAAGCATCACAACCCAATTATAATAATTAAAAGATTAAAATAACTAGGAAGGGTCATACAACTACCCAAGAACAATGTCCGGCTAGTGGCTCTGGAAACACAAGTATTGGAAATCAGACTGCACTTCAATAGCCGTCCACCTAAAAAGCCAAACACACAACAACCAAACACACATGAGTGACATCTAAGTCACCCAATATGCGACCACACAAGAAAACATAGCAAAAACTACCAAAAATCTCGAGAAAACTTTTAATCTCGACTAATCAAAACCAAAACCAATTCCTCGGTAATTACTCAAAACCGGTTCACAGAAAAACTTGGAATTCGTTTCAAAAACCAAAATCCTTGGGAATCTCTTTCCCAAGACCATGCCTTTCTCAAGCACTTTCTCTTTTATAAATCAATGCATTTGAAAATCTTATGCATCTCGAGAAACCACATTCTCGACTAGATCCAGCCTAAAACAATAAATTCAAACTTGATTGGTAACTGGTTCAAAACCATAACTCATTGTGACATCTGGGCCTGATTATCCATTTTTAATTGTAAACCATGTAATTAATTGTAATATTGTGTAAATGGTTTATTAATGGATAATCTATAGTTTCTTGGATGTGTGGGCTTGTGGTTGGCTCTCTGTGCATCTGCTTACGATTTGGGACCAATGTGGAGTTCGGTTTGGAGATGCACAGTTGTCTCGGTTTGCATGCGTGTCCTTTCTCCTTTTCTTTTCTTCTTTTCTCCTCTCTTTTTCTTTCTCTCCCTCACGAGCCACTTGATCCCGTCTTCTTCTTCTTCCCCTTTCCCCACCCATGCCACCATGAGACGTTGGCCCGTGTCGCCCCGTCTCCTCCGACGTGATGGGTGGCAGGTGCCATGTGGGAAGAGGAGGGCAAGTTAGAGGGGCTGCAGTCGCGAGAGAGAGAGAGAGAGAGAGAGAGAAAGGAAGGGAGGTGCACAAGCCAAACGAGGAGAGCTCGGTGCACAGGGTTCACCAGCGGGAGAGGCTTCGTCAGGGAGCAAGGAGGCTCGTCGGGGTGCGGAAGGGTCGCTAGAGGGCTAAGCCAGGTACACGACCCCTGTCCCTCCTCATTTTTCTGTGGTTTGAGCAAATGAGCTAATTGGATGAAATGATGAAAAAAATAGGAAAATAGTGGAATTGATGAGAATGAGTTGAAATGCATGAAAACCTAGATATTATGAGGTTAGGATTGAAATTTGTTGGAATATGCAAGATTTTGGGAAGAAGGTTACAGTAGTCGTTTTTGAACTTCATCCCTTTGCGATTTTTGAGTGGATTGTGTGGTTAATGAAATCATGAATGGTTTGAGGGGTTTCGAAGTAGACTCAAGGGTCTATACCCCATGATTTATTGGTAATTTGTTATGTATGTTTGGGAGGTCCGATCGAGGCTCCCACTTCCGACGATTTCGTTGACCGAAACAAGGGAATGCCCTGGTTGCGGGAAATTCGATATGCCGAATTGAATTTGATATATCGAAATCCTAACAGATTAAGCCAAGTTACCTAGTTTCGGTAGGCCGAAATCATCCAGTCGATCGAATCAGAGACTTTCGGTATACCAAAAATGTTCGGTATACTGAATCAGGGACTTTCGGTATACCAAAAATGTTCGGTATACCGAATCAAGGATTTTCGGTATACTGAACCTAGTTTCGGTCTACCGATTTTGCCCTGACCCTAATATACATAAATGTGAATATAAAATGAAGGATACATGTTTTAAAAGGTATGTAAAGTATCTATTAGTGATGTTTTCCCCATGTAGATGACATGGAGGAATATAGAACCCAAATAAGTGGATTTGGGCATGGTTTGGGTTTTAGACCCTATAAATGAATGAAATGGTTGATTGTGTGTGGTTTTGGGCATGAGACCCAATTGTTATTTTAAAACACATGGTTTTTCATGAATTGAATTAAGACCCCAGCGGAGGGTCAAGTGTTGCATGGAAACAGAATCTTGCAATGAAAAAGAATGAAAATGGAAATGGTTTGAAAAGGAAAGCTTAAAGAGTTTTGAAAATGAAACACCAATAATGTGTTAAGAAACCACGAGCGTTGGTGTCGACAACGTGGTAGGAGTATGACACTCCAATGAAACCAGTTGCCAGACACGACTATGGTTGCCGAGCTTGAGACGGTGTAGGCTGAGCTTGGGTCATTATACCTAGTTGTTCAGGTTACTGAGCTCGTGATAGTGTAGGCTGAGCCTAGGTTATTGAACCTAGTTGTTTGGGTCACCGACGGTGTAGGCTGAGCTTAGGTCATTGTACCTAGTTGTTCGGTTCACCGATGGGGCATCGGACAAAGACGTATCCAGGTGCATATATGAAGGAAATTGAGACCGGTTGGCCCGGACGGTGGCATCCCGCATGAGGAATTTCACCGCGGCAAAGCAAGGAGGTAGGGGAAATGATGTCCTCGCCTACTGCATGTGTGCTTGGTTACCCCTGATCAAGGTAACATCAGTAAAGAAAAGTAGAAATGAATAAGGAAAGAATGTGATTTTGAGAAATAAAAGGAATGTGGCTTGTCTGGGATTGGACTTATGAATGGTCCTAAAATCCTAGAATAAAACAAGAATTGTGTTTTAACCAGTTACCAGCCAGTATTTATGATTTTGGTTTTGAGCCCGAGAGGCATTGTGTTTTAGGCTGGATCTGGTCAGAGATATGAGTTTTGAAAGTGATTTTGGTCTTAGGAAGAAATCCCAAGCAATAAAAAGAAAGATGAGTTTTGAAATAGAACATGGTTTTGGAAACGATTTCCAGATATTTTAAAAGAAAAAGGAAAAGTGAGTTTTGAAAAGACTACAACCCTGAGAACAGATTCTCAAATGATTTCAAAAGAAAGGACAAGGATATTTTAAATGGGATTTTCAAAGAAAACTAAGTTTTATAAATTGAAAATTGAGCTTTTGGCTTTTCGCTGGATTTCATTGTTTGTAGGTTTAGGGCACGTACTGGGTGACTTAAGTGTCACTGATGCGTGTTTGTTTGGTTTCAGGTGTAGATCGAGTGCAGTCGAGTTCCGATGTCGGAGTCGGAGCTTCTAGCCGCACATTGTTTCCTAGAGGTGAGCCTTAATTACAGTTATTTAATTTTACTGTAATTTGTGTAATTTTGCTTATGATACTGTGATTTAGGTAACGTGTCCGGGTTCAGGGCGTTACAGAGTGGTATCAGAGCCAAGGTTACACCTATTGCATCGGCTTGTTGATGTTCGGTCTAGTGGCTCCCTAGGACTGCACAATAGAGAGTCGTGCACCTGAATTTTTGGTTGTTGTGTTTTATTGTACTGGCAGGAAGATGTCTCGCCGAGGCCGCAGTCGTGGCAAGGCCCCTGTACCTGACTCCGAGATGGGAGAGGGTAGTGCATGGAGGGGTATGAGATGAGAGTTTGGCAAGATGATGCGAGACTTCGCCCAGTCCTTCGGCAGTAGCAGTCGGGATGGGGCAAAGGAAGACCCATGGATTAAGCAGTTCCGCCAACTAGATGCGCCGACTTTTGATGGGCGTGGCACACCAGAGGAGTATGAGGCTTAGTTCCTGGAGGTGGAGAAGATCCTAGAGGAGATAAAGTGTCCAGCAGAGAAGTGGGTCCAGATCACGGCATTTCAGCTCAAGCGTGCTGCGGATCAGTGGTGGAGGACAGTGTGCCGCACCAAATTTCCGAATGCGGACCTACTGATGATCTCTTGGGAAGAATTCCGAGAGGTATTCTATGAGAGGTTTTTCCCTGGGCATGAGAGGGATAAGCTGGACAGAGAGTTCAGGAATCTGAAGCAAGGGAGCTAGACTGTGGCAGAGTATGAGTCGGTAGTTCTCTCAGGATGTAATTTCCGAGAAGAACAGAGCCAAGAGGTTCGTGGAAGGGCTGAACCCTGTGCCGAGATCTAGAGTTATTGTCTTCAGATGCCAAACCTTAATGGATGCTGTTGAGCTTGCAAGCTGCTATGAGGATGATCATAGGCTGTTCCAGGAGGAGTATCCCATGAAGGAAAAGAGGAGAAAGTCTATCTCTTGACCTTTTGTCTCTCGACCCTCCGTTTCTCAACCGTCAGTGACTAGAGCACCAAGTTCTGGGAGTTCTGGTTGCTCTAGGAAGAAGCGAAAGCAACGACCTACATCTGGTAGAGAAGAGAGTATGGGTTTCAGCCACACTGGGTTCAGCAGCAGCCTACAGGTGGGATCGTGCCATGTCAGTGGCAAGAAAGGGCATATAGCGGCGCAGTGTTGGCACAGGAAGAGGAATTTAGACAGTGTAGTATACTACAACTGTGGGAAGTCCGCGCATTACCAGAAGGACTATCCCAGTCAGCTGAAGCCAGTAGGAAATGTGTCACGTCAGCCTACCAATGAGAGAGTGTTCCCCATTGCTGCCCCAGATGCTGGTCCATCTGGAGATGTGGTAGAAGGTGAGAACTAATACGACTGTATGAGTTAAGTCCTATCCTGTAATAATAGATCCTATGTGTAATTAACACTATTTCTTATTATGATTATGGTTATGGTGTGTTGATTATAGGATCTTTTCTTGTGGTTGATCGGATGGTCTGAGTCTTGTTCGACTCTAGGAGTTCATTTTCTTTTGTCTCTGAGTCATTTGCTTCTAAGAACGGGACTAGGCTAGCCAGGTTGGCATTCCACCTAGCTGTAGTCACTCCATTGGGAGAACACAGTATAGCGTAGAGATATTTGAGATCTGTTGATATTAAGCTGGGGGACAGGAATTTTCAGGCCAATTTGATTCTAATGGACATGCAGGATCATGATGTTATCTTGGGAATGGATTGGCTGGCACAGCATTCAGCCGTGATAGATTGTGCCAAGAGAAGAGTTCTAGCAGAGTGTCCAGGCCAACGTTGGTGTATGGTACAGGGCATCAGACCAGGTGAACCCAGAAAAGTGATTTCTGCTCTCAAGGCCTACCATCACCTGGCAAGAGGCAATGTGTGCTATTTAGCCTGTGTGACAGTTTCTACTTCGCCTGTGGTCGAGATTCAATACTTGCCGGTGGTGTGGGAATATCACGATGTTTTCCCAAAGGAATTGCCTAGAATGCCACTACATAGGGCAGTGGAGTTTGTGATTGATCTGGTGTCAAGATCAAGTCCTATTTCCAAGGCTCCGTATAGTATGGCACTTGCGGAGTTAAGGGAGCTCTGGAATCAGTTACAAGAACTGATAGACAAGGGATTCATTCGTCCCAGTGTTTCACCTTGGAGAGCACCGGTTCTATTTGTTAAGAAGAAGGATGGTTCACTTCGGCTTTGTATAGACTATCAGATGTTGAACCAGATCACTGTGAAGAATAAGTATCCACTGCCTAGGATCGATGATTTGTTCGACCAGCTGTAGGGAGCATCGGCGTTTTCCAAGATAGATTTGAGATCTAGATACCATCAGTTGAGGATCAGTGAGCCCGATGTGCAAAAGACAGCCTTTCGCACCCGTTATAGACATTATGAGTTTTTCGTTATGCCATTCGGGTTGACGAATGCTCCGACTACTTTTATGGACCTGATGAATAGGGTGTTCAGGCCCTATTTGGATTAGTTTGTGGTCATCTTTGTGGATGATGTTCTGGTGTATTCTCCGAATGTTCAAAGCTATCGGAGGCATTTGAGGATTGTACTGGAGACGCTGAGGCAGCATCAACTTTATACCAAGTTCTCATGTGCGAGTTTAGGCTGGAGGAGGTGTCTTTCCTTGGTCACATTATTTCAGGAGAAGGCATCAAGGTAGATCCAGCCAAAGTGGAAGCTGTGAGCAGTTGGGCCAGACTGATGACAGTAACTGAGATTAGAAGTTTTCTCGGCCTGGTAGGATATTATAGGAGATTCATCCAAGATTTCTCCAGGATTGCTACACCATTGACTAGACTGACTAGAAAGAAAGTGCACTTTGCTTGGGATTGGCAGTGCGATGAGAGCTTCAACGAGTTGAAAGCTTGCCTGGTATAGGCCCCAGTTTTGACTTTGCCATCTGGGAGCGACGATTTCACGGTCTACAGTGATGCCTGTGGAACTGGTTTGGGGTGTGTACTAATGTAGCATGGTATGGTGATGGTGTATTCCTCGCGCCAGTTGAAAGATCATGAGAAGAATTATCCCACCCATGATTTAGAGATGGCAGCTGTTGTGTTCACCTTGAAGATTTGGAGGCATTATTTATATGGCGAACAGTTTGAGGTGTACACAGATTATAAGAGTCTGAAGTGCATCTTTACTCAGAAGGATTTGAACCTGAGATAGAGGCGCTGGGTGGAGTATATTAAGGATTATGATTTCAGTTTGTCGTACCACCTAAGGAAGGCAAATGTGGTTGCAGATGCTCTAAGCAGACACACTCATGTCATGGCTAGTCTGATGATCCATGAATGGAAATTGTTAAAGGGATTAGTGGAGTGCAGGCCACGGAGACAGTCTCAAGGAACTGCCAGAATGGTGTTGGCTAATTTGTCTGTTCGCCCGAGGATGATCAAGGCGATTGTCACTGCTCAGTAATATGATTCTTTTATGTCAGATATCTAGAGGAAGCTGGAAGTTGGTAATGCCCCTCATTTTTTAATTGGGGTAGATGGTGGATTGAAGTACGATCTAAGATTATATGTGCCTCGAATAGAGGAAATCAAGAATAGTTATTGGATGAGGCCCACCGCTCTAGATATACTATCCATCCAGGAAGCACCAAGACAAAAAAAGACCTGAAGAAGAACTTCTAGTGGCCTAGGATGAAGAAGGAGATTGCTGAGTATGTGGCGAAGTGTGCAACCTGCCAGGTGGTGAATATAGAGCACCAGAATCCCAAAGGGACTTTGCAACCTCTGGACGTTCTAGTGTGGAAATAGGAAAATGTGTCGATGGACTTCGTGACGGGTTTGCCACGAACCCCAAGAAAGAATGATACAGTTTGGGTGATAGTGGATCGCCTTACAAAATTGGAACATTTCTTGCCAATGAGAGTGAATCTTCTTTTGGCAAAACTCACAGAGTTGTATGTGGCTAAGATTGTGAGATTGCATAGTGTCCCAGTGTCTAGTGTGTTTGACAAAGACACGAGGTTTACATCGAGATTCTAGGGAGCTCTGCAGGAGGCTTTTGGCATGGTGCTGAATTTTAACACTGCCTTTCACTCCCAAACGGATGGCCAGACAAAGAGGACTATCCAGACATGCTGAGGGCTTGCACTTTGGACTTTGGTGGTAGTTGGGAGGATCACTTATCTCTGATTGAGTTTGCATATAACAACAGTTACCACGCTAGTATTGGTATGACACCATATGAGGCATTGTATGGCAGACCCTGTAGGACACCCACTTGCTAGAGTGAGGTGGGTGAGAGACAGTTAGTTGGGCCCCGAATCGTACAGCAGTACGAGAGAAAGGTGGATCTAATCAGGAAGAGGTTGTTGTCTACCTAGATCTAGCAAAAGAGTTATGCTGATAAAAGGCAGAGACCTCTGGAATTCGAGGTAGGAGACCTCGTATTCTTGAAGGTGTCACCAACCAAGGGTGTGATGCGGTTCGGTAAGAGAGGCAAGTTGAGCCCAAGATATATCGGACCGTACCAGATTACCAAGAGGGTTGGTGAGGTGACATACAGACTAGATCTGCCTCTAGAGTTAGCGGGTGTGCACAACACCTTCCATGTATTGATGTTGAGGAAGTGCTTGGCTGATACGTCCCAGGTGATACGAGTGCAGCCAGAGGAGCTGTGGGAGGACCTGTCTATGGTTGAAAATGCAATTCAGATACTGAACAGAAAAGAGCAAGTCCTCAGGAATAAAGTGATTCCATTGGTGTTAGTTCAATGGCAGCACCATGGTACAAAGGAAGCTACCTAGGAACGCGAGGTGGACATCTAGAGACAGTACCCCTACTTATTTTATTAGAGCTGAATTTCAAGGACGAAATTCTTTTAAGGGGGTAGGATGTAACATCTGGGCCTGATTATCCATTTTTAATTGTAAACCATGTAATTAATTGTAACATTGTGTAAATGGTTTATTAATAGATAATCTGTTGTTTCTTGGATGTGTGGGCTTGTGGTTGGCTCTCTGTGCATCTGCTTGTGATTTGGGACCAATGTGGAGTCCGGTTTGGAGATGCAGAGTTGTCTCGGTTTGCGTGCCTACCCTTTCTCCTTTTCTTTCTTCTTTTCTCCTCTCTTTCTTTCTCTCCCTCACAAGCCCCCCGATCCCGTCTTCTTCTTCATCCCCTTTCCCCACCCGTGGCACCAGGAGATGCTGGCCCGTGTCGCCCCGTCTCCTCCGACGTGATGGGTGACCAGTGCCATGCGAGAGAAGGAGGGGAAGCTGGAGGGGCTACAGTCAAAGAGAGAGAGAGAGAGAGAAAGGATGGGAGGTGCACAGGCCAGAGGAGGAGAGCTTGGTGCGCAAGGTTCACCGACGGGAGAGGCTTCACCGGGGAGCAAGGAGGCTCGTCGGGGTGCAGAAGGGTCCCCGGAGGGCTGAGCCAGGTACGCGACCCTTGTCCCTCCTCATTTTTCTGTGGTTTGAGCAAAGGAGCTAATTGCATGAAATGATTAAAAAAAGCATGTAAAATAGTACAAAAATAGTGGAATTGATGAGAATGAGTCGAAATGCATGAAAACCTAGATATCATGCGGTTAGGATTGAAATTTGTATGAATATACAAGATTTTGCGATGAAGGCTACTATAGCCGTTTTTGAACTTCATCCCTTTGTGATTTTCATGTGAATTGTGTGGTTAATGAAATCATGAATGGTTTGAGGGGTTTAAAGTAAACTCAAGGGTCAACACCCCATGATTTATTGGTAATTTGTGATGTGTCTTTGGAAGCTCCGATCGAAGCTCCCACATCCGGCGATTTCGTCGACCAAAACAAGGGAATGCCCTGGTTACGGGAAATTCGGTATACGAATTCCCTAATAGATTAAGCCAGAATACTTGGTTTCGGTAGGCCGAAATCAGCCGATCTACCGAATCACAGACTTTTGGTATACCGAATCAAGAATTTTCGATATACCAAACTTGGTTTCGGTCTGTCGATTTTGCCCTGACCCTGATATACATAAATGTGAATATAAAATGAAGGATACATTTTTAAAAGGTATGTAAAGTATCTGTTAGTGATGTTTTCCCCATGTAGATGACATGGAGGAATATAGAACCCAAATAAGTGGATTTAGGCATGGTTTCGGTTTTAGACACTATAAATGAATGAAATGGTTGATTGTGTGTGGTTTTGGGCATGAGACCCAATTGTGATTTTAAAACACATGGTTTTTCATGAATTGAATTAAGACCCCAGTGGAGGGTCAAGTGTTGCATGGAAACAGATTCCTACAACGAAAAAGAATGAAAATGGAAATGGTTTGAAAAGGAAAGCTTAAAGAGTTTTGAAAATGAAACACTAATAATGTGTTAAGAAACCATGGGGGTTGGTGTCGACAACGTGAACGAAGTATGAGGCTCCAATGAAACCAGTTGCCAAACACGATTGTGGTTGTCGAGCTTGAGACAATGTAGGCTGAGCCTGAGTCATTGTACCTAGTTGTTCAGGTCACCGAGCTAGTAAAGATGTAGGCTGAGCTTAGGCTATTGAACCTAGTGGTTCGGGTCACCGACGGTGTAGGCTGAGCCTGGGTCGTTGTACCTAGTTGTTCGGGTCACCGATGGGGCGTCAGACAAAGACGTATCTCCGTGCATATATGAAGGAAATTGAGGGCAGTTGGCCAGGGCGGTGGCATCCAGAATGGGGAATTTCACCGCGACAGTGCAGGGAGGTAGGGGAAATGATGTCCCCGCTTACTGCTTGTGTGCTTGGTTACCCCTGATCAAGGTAACATTAGTAAAGAAAAGTGGAAATGAATAAGGAAAGAATGTGATTTTGAGAAATAAAAGGAATGTGGTTTGTCTGGGATTGGACTTATGAATGGTCCTAAAATCCTAGAATAAAACAAGAATTGTGTTTTAACTAGTTACCAGCCAGTATTTATGATTTTGGTTTTGAGCTTGAGAGACATTGTGTTTTAGGCTGGATCTGGTCAGAGATATGAGGTTTGAAAGTGATTTTGGTCTTAGGAAGAAATCCCAAGCAATAAAAAGAAAGATGAGTTTTGAAATAGAACATGGTTTTGGAAACGATTTCCAGATATTTTAAATGAAAAAGGAAAAGTGAGTTTTGAAAAGACTACAACCCTGAGAACAGATTCCCAAATGATTTCAAAAGAAAGGACAAGGATGTTTTAAATGGGATTTTCAAAGAAAACTAAGTTTTATAAATTGAAAGTTGAGTTTTTGGCTTTTCGTTGGATTTCGTTGTTTGTTTGGTTTTCAGGTGCAGATCGAGTGTAGTCGAGTTCCGATGCCGGAGTTGGAGCTTCGAGCTGCACACTGTTTCCTAGAGGTGAACCATAGTTACAGTTATTTAATTTTACTGTAATTTGTGTAATTTTGCTTATGATACTATGATTTAGGTAACGTGCCCGGGTTCGGGGCGTTACACTCATCATGGCTAGAAGCTGGCTAAATCCATAGGCCAAACACAAATCGTTTCTAGCCCAAAACCACAAAGCACACATTAGTCACAAATCACTAGTGTCACCTTAATCAGAGGCGACCAAGCCACAAGCAGAAGGTAAGGCACAATCCTTGCCATCCTGCACTACCACGATACCCTTCCCCCATGGGTGGATGACTGCCCCTGCCAACAGGCCTCAATCTCATTTATTTAACATGCACGGAGATACGCCTTTCTTAGCGTCCCAAAAGTGTCTTGGTACATAGTACTCTCATTCCTAGGTCCAGTCAACACTGTCTCAAGTGGGGGTAACCTAGTCTATTTCAATCGCCCCCAAACCTTGGCAACCACACAACTTCGTGGATCCGGAACCTCAACAACCACTCTTGGGCTAATCGGCCTCGTCGAGGTCCATAGCTCCTACCAGTATTACCCCATCACTATGTGGATCTAGAACAACATACAATTCATTTTCATAAATATTAGGGTTTTTCTTATAAAAACCTCATTTAATCTTGGAAAACATTTCCTCAATTACCTCATGTTATTCACATGGATTCACTATCATTAGCACATGCTTGAAACATCATAAAAGCATTTCAACTCTTAATGGGTCTCATGCCCAAACCACGTAAAACCATTACTCAAATTCATTTAATAAATCCCATATCCCTCTATGCCTACTACATGGGAAACATCATAAACACATGCTAATCCATCATTTAAATTCATGGGATCAACATAAACAATCACATTTAAGCACATGGGCCAGGGGTCCGATTCAGCAAACCAAACCAAAACGGTAGACCGAACCAGCGATCAAGTGCCCAGAATAATCAACCGAAACTTGGGATTCAGTCATCCAAAAATCCCTAGTTTGGTTGACCGAACCATTTAAGTCGACCAAAATCCCCTGAAAAGATAGATCGACACATTTTGGACTACCAAACTCAAGGTTTTGCTCAAAAACAGACAGCAAAATTGTATATTGAACCTAGTTCGACATACCTAAATGCCCATTTCCTAAAAACCTCCTCTAAGCCCTAACCATCCATTTCCGACCAACCACAAATCACACTAAAACCAGCAAAGGTAGAGCTCCATGTCTACTACCATTTGGGACAAACATCATTCAAATCCATTGAGTATGCTATTCACAATAAAATCACAAGTGCATGATGCTCATTCAAGAACACTGTAGCGAGCATACGAAATTCAATCAAAAATCTGATAAAATCTCAACAACCTAGCATGATCTCTACACATTCATGCCATCCTATTCCCATCATTTTTCCATAATTTTACATGCATTATTCCTCATTTTCAAGCATTTAAACCTATATTTCCTAAAACAGAGGAACGAAGGAAGAGATGGGCCGTGTACCTGGCTTCGCACTCTGGCTACCATCCCACACCTTGGCAAGCCACTAGCACAGCACTTGGCCCTTCAACGCAACTCCTTAGTACAACCACCTCTTCTCTCTCTCTCTCTCTCTGTTGGTTCCCCTTCTCCTCCTCCTTGCACCTTCACCTTTGTGCCATTTCCTCCTTATCACCTTCACTCTGCTTGCAGCCATCCTCGAATCCTGCCAATGCCCTCTGCCATGGCTGTCTACGGAGGGGACAGGACGAGCACGAGGTCACTACTTAGGCAAGGGTGGTGAAGAGAGGAAAGAAGAAGAGAAAGAAGATGGGGGCTCGTGAAGGGGCACTATGCTTGGGTTGACCAGAGTCCAACCTGGGTCCCACACAATCAGGCATAATCCCTAGAACCACACAACCAGGGGAAACAACGAATCCAACCACACAAAGAGAGAGACATAAACAACAGTCTCAATACAACTATCCATTAATAAACCACATGCAAATATTACAATTAATTACATGGTTTACAACAAAAATAGATAATTAGGCCCAGATGTTACAACATCTCATCCTAAAAATATTAAAACACAACATCAAAATCCAAGCTGCAACACACGATCCACTTAAATTGTAATGACCCAATTTTAGAAGTGGTGCTTTGACCAGATTTTTTAATGGAGCTCTAGGTCGTTACGCTTTGGGTCCCTTACATTTACTGGAAAACGTAGCTTTCACAGTGTCTGGCACCTGGATTAGTGGATTTCTGGCCTTTTGGTGTGGTGTGGTTCGAGTGTTGTGTCGGCCCTCGTGGGAGATTTGAAGGTTCGCTCTGTACTCTAGTGGCGGATCTCGGTTTGCACGAGTCATGTGGACGTGGAAGGTCGCGTAATTTGGTTTCGTGCTTGCAGCTTCCTTTCTTTCCTTCCCTTCTTTCTCTTTCCTTTCCTTCTTTCTCTTTCCTTTCTTTTCTCTCTCCCTAGGCCCCACCCCCACTCCTTCCTCTTCTTCTTCTTCTTCTTCTTCTTCTTCTTCTTCTTCTTCTGCTACCGCACGTGGAAGAGGGAGTGAAAGAGAGATAGGAGGTGGGAGGGAGAGAGGGCTGAGTGGGAGAGAGGGAGATGGCCAAAGAAGGAAGGATGCAACCATCGCTGTGCCACCATTACCGTGTGGAGGAGGAGAGAAGTAGCTCGTGGAGGAGGAAAGCCATCGTCCACCGTTCACCGCTCGTCGCCGCTGTGCCTTCGATGAAGGTACGCACCTAAATTTTCTTTTTGTTCCAAATTTGTATCATAGGTGCATATTAGTGTGCTGGTATTTGTAATAAATTTTATAGAATTTATTATGCATTTGTGGGCCATTTATAGTTGTATTTATGGTTTGGGGTGAATAATGCCTCTTTTGTATTTTCTACTGATTTCTCGAGATCCGCTTGATAGATCTCAGTGTTGCTTGTCTGGTTTGGAAGATCTTGTCGAGATCATCATTTTGATATATTATTTGCATGGTTTGGATTGGTGGTTTGCAAGATAAGGGTTTGGGTCCCATTTCGAGGTGCCCTACAGTCGTCTGGTTCGGCATGCCAAATTATTTCGGTATGCCGTTTTTGTTGCAGATTTTCCCCATGACCCCTGGTTAGGTCAAGCGAATTCATTTCGTCTGCCATTCTGGAAGTTTTGGGTGTTGACAGAATTCCTAGTTCGATCGATCGAACATTTTTGGTCTACTGAATTAAGGATTTTCGGTCGATCGAGTGGTTTTTCGATCTACCAATTTGGTGCCCTAAGCCCCAGTTTGGTCGACCGTTCCATTCCAGTCTACCAATCCAGGCCCTGATCCTGTATTAAGATATTTTTTGTTTTGATTAATATATATATATATATATATACATATATGAGTATGTGTGTGTGTGTGTGTGTGTGTGTGTATATATTAATCTTGAGGAGATAAATATAATGGCATAAATGGTTAGGATAACCATAAGAATGATTATAGGATTTGCCTAAAATGAATTAGTAAGATTCCACCTAGGGTATGGGTAGAATAAATGATGAAATGATTTAGAAATAATAAGTTCTTTTCCCAAATGGTTTACACTGGACTTTACGAATAATGATAGTATCCCTAGGTCTAGGGCTTTTGTGGTTTTGTGTGTGGTGCACTGAATAGAGTATTCAATGGCACTGTTCCGGGTGTTTGGGCCGATCTGACTATGCTCCTGCGGAACACGAGCCGGTAGGTGTCTTACATTTGGACACTAGAGCATGGAGTTTTGGTTGTGTTTGCTTTGTTGTAGTGTCTTCTGGGTGGGCTTGACACTCAAAGGACATTTTTGTTGGTGTTTTCTTGGGTTATGGTCGTGGATTGAGTGTAGTGCTCGTGAACCCAGACGCTCCCAAGGTGTTTTGCCTAAGCCTGATAGGAGAGCTATCGAGGATGTGCTTTGTTTGTGGTTTTTTGGCCTTTGGTTTTCGTGCCGTTGCTAGGCATAGTGTTTCTAGAGTTTTAAAAGTTATTTAATGGTTTTTGAAACGGTTTTCCAAAAAAGAGAGTTTTGAAAAGAGAAAAGTACAGATTTGAAAATGGTTTTAGAAAGAATTTTCCAGTGCTTTCGGTTTACGTTGGGGACCAACAGACTAAGACAAGTGTTCGTCGAGTATTTAGAGTTATGACACTCCTTGACTGTCGTTCATGAGGCCGAGGTTGAGGTCCACGGGTTGAGGTGTTTCATGGCATGACAAGGAGGTATGATACTCCTGCTGTCACTGTGAGTACTGAGGCTCGAGTGTTGTCGAGTGTGGAGGTATGAGACTCCTTCTTGAGCACCGTGTGGAGGACACAGTGAGGAGGTGTACTCTGTAGTGGCTAGTGCAAATGGAACATGTCCCCCATAGCTGGTAGCGTCCTAAGAGACAATACTGCCTTCCTCGGAGGAGTTGGCTTTGTTGAGGGTTCTCTAGATGAGAGAATCATGGGATGGTGCTTGCTCCTACACAGGGTGGCTTCACCGTGGTAGTGTGACGTCGTGGTCGTTCCTCGATGGACTGCCTGTGGCCAGTATTGTCTACTTGGCACTGGACAGTTCGACACACTATTTGTGCTTGTGTTTGTGTTTTGTGTAGAGTCCTGGTTCAGGAAATCAAACTTTGAGTCTAGAGGAGACCGTGGCTTTGTCACCTATTGAGGTGTTGTGTTTTGGGAGCAATGGCTCTGTTGTTTTGGAAGCAGAGGCTCCGTTGCTTGGTGTTGTGTTTGGGTCCAAAGGGAACCATGTTCTGCAGAGCACAGTCTTTGTAGTTCTGCTTTGGTGTGGTTTTGCACTTGAGATGGCAAGAGTAGCCTTCTCGGGCATACATAAAAGATTTTGAAAGAACATCCACATGGTTTTGAATGAGGAAAGAAAAAATTGTTTTAAAGGCATGGTTTTGTGATTTTGTGGCCCACTAGGTAGTGGTAGACTACCTGGTTTGGTGTTACAATATCCGAGAGGGATGCAAGTGTTTGTGTGCTAGGCGTCGATAGATTGTTCTTTTGGTTTAGCGACATCTAGGTGTGATGCCTGTGCTTGATTACCCTCGGCATAGGTTGCCGAGTTGTAGGTGGGGTGCATGCTAGGTGACCGTTGAGTGGTCACTCACGTGTGCTTTGTTTTGTGTGTTTTGGTAGGTGCAGGATAGTAGTTGTTGGTTGCCAGTGCATATAGGAAGAGTCACGCCGCTACACATCAGGGATCCAGGTGAGTGTTAGTTTAGTTTTATTTCTGTTTTTTAGTGGTTTTGTTTTACTATTATGAGTACTTAGCCTTAGCTACATCGTTATTGTAATTGTTGGTTAATGACAGATAAAAATAAGTAAAAATGGAAATTTGTAGCTAGGTTTTGTGGTAGCGACTTTGGGGTCGTTACTATCGGTATCAAAGCTTAGGTTCACCTAGGAGCACTAGCCTAGGAATGTCTGGTAGGGTGACACCGTAGAATTACATATCATACATTCCTGTACCTTAATTTTCTTGATTTTCCTTGCTTAAGGTGTTGAGAAGTGTCTACGGCTCTGGCTCTGGTTTTGGTGAAGTTAGTGGTTGAAGGATCACAAGGAACCTGAAGAGTGATGATCTGCATTCTCATTTAGGGATGGACATCGACTCCTTGTTGGAATGATTTCTAGTAGTTGGATATCTTGTGATCGTTGATTTGGTGGAGCTACTTGGGAGATAGCAGTTGGGAGCGAAGTGTGAAGCGACGTTCGGTCGTGTGGAGCAGCTCGCTAGGATTTCCTCAACTCCATGGAGCGTAGTGTGGTGTTGTCCACGAGTTTTGCATGGGTTAAGCAATATGTTGCCCGTGGGTGTGGTGGTGGTTGTTTTTTGGGCAAGACTCTGTGCTGGCTGACAGGGTAGGAGACCCTGCGGTGTGTGAGGGTCAAACGAGTCATGTTACCTAGAGGTTGTTCATGTCTGTTGTCGGTACAAGTCTATTTGGTGTGCTATGACTGCAAGGCTACAAGGCATTTGCTGAGGAGGTGCCTTGTTCCTTTAAGGGGGTTAGGCATCCTTCATTTGTTGTTGTTAGCCAACCACTCAGAGGTTATGCTCTAGATCCGGTGGAGTGTCGATCTGGGAAGCAATTCCTAAAGACGGATGGCACATGGTTGGCTAGTCTATTGGTGCACTCCAAATCCGTGAAGAGCTTTGTTGTGCCTTAGTAGCCAGATTTCTCTTGTACCTTAGATTTGAGGAGGTTTCCAGGGTAATGATAGTTGTTGCTGAGCACAGAGTGTGGAGTTCAGTGGTTGCTGACCAGGTTGTGCATCAGAGTAGCATAGTGGAAGTGTGACTAGAGCTAGTTGCACCTGGTCAATCCTGTAGTTTGCATGTCTCCGAGGGTGCTCCGAATGTTTTGTGACTCTAGGAGACACTGTTTTGGAGTCTTTGGTTGGAGATTTTTGTGCCCGAAAGGGACTTTACCCAAGATCTCTGTGGTGTTCAGACTCAAGGAGAATTGAGTCCTTGGCGCCGCCCTGGACCTAAGTAGGATGAAATGGCTTTGTGAGGCATAGATTTCTCCTACAGGTCGTGAGTTTTGGGTGGCACTGATGTGTTTTTGGTCTGGGTCGTTCTGGTGACGTTTTAATTTTGGTGCCCTTGGTGTTTCGCTTAGAGAATTTCGAAGGCAAAATTCTTTTAACGGGGTTAGTCTGTAACAATCCAGTTTTAGAAGTGGTACTTTAGCCAGATATTTTAATGGAGTTCTGGGTCGTTAGGTGCTAGGTCCCCTGCCTCTAGTGGGAAACATAGCTTTCGCAGTGTCTAATGCCTGGATTAGTGGGTTTCTGGCCTTTTTTGTGTGGTATGGTTCGGGTGTTGTGCCAACCCTTGTGGGAGTTTTGAGGGTTTACTCTTGCTAATTTAAAACAACGGCCATTTTCACGGCAGAAGCGTACCAGAGGAGAGGGGGCTTTACTTTTCTTCTCCACCAACGTCCACTCTGGGGTATCAACAGAGAGCTCAGAAGTAACGGAGCTTCTAAGCAAAATCTCAGGAGAGGAAGAAGAAATTAAAGTGGCAAAGCGCAAGCCACAGTACTCTTTTCCAACATTAAAACAGCTATGGTTAGAGGAAATCTCTGACGCAGAGATTTCTGACACCTGAAGCAGCGAAGAATTAAAATTTTCTAGGGAAGAGGAGAAGTTAATGCTCGCAGACGGCGAAGCCACCTCAACATTAAAACCAGAAAAGACAGGAGGAGAGCATGTAACTGGCGTGACAGGCACGTCGTCTGTCACGCAGATAGAAGGGGGGCCCACCAAATCAGCGAGAACAGATAAATCAGAGTAATTAAAGGAATTAGTGTGGATATTACAATTAATCTCCTGAAAGTTAAGCCGATTTAATTTAAAAACCTCAATTAAATTTGGGGGAAGATACCAAGAATAGTCCCACACAGAGCTCGAGGCAGCAAAGCAACCCGACAAGTCAGAGAGACCTAACTTATCAATCTCGCATCGACAGAGGCGAGAAGACTCGCTCCGACGACCCACCGGCGGGAGGATTTTCGCTGGAACAGTAGAGAAAAAAAGGGGGGTCTGAACTAACAGGAGGTGAGGGTTCTGATCGAACATCACCACGGGAACGAAAAACATCCCCAAATCCAGACCAAAGTGCTGAAGGCAAACAATCTATAGTAGGAAAAATAGATGTCCCAGCAACAGAAGAAGAAATGTATTCATAAATCACCATACCGTAAGCAGAGATAAAATCCGAGCATAAAGAACAAGAAACCAACATGTTAAGCCAGTTCGGCGATAAAGACCTACTAAAGCATAAGCAATCCACAGTAATATCAACGATATGTCCCGAATAAAATCTCAAAAATGTAACAATCCCATATTTAACAGACAAGAGGCCAGATCTGGACGATCGGAGGTCGTCCGAGGTGGATCTAACCCTAAGAGTGCAGAGGAGAGGAGGGGAAGAGTTTCTCAGATGACTGGGGTCAGATCCCAGATCTGAGGAGGAAGAGAGGTCTTTCCTCACCCGACGCCCCTGATCAGAGGCTATCAGGACAAAAAAAGGTCTAGATTTTACCAAACGACGGCGTGCCTTGGCAGACAGCAAGATCGGAGAGGATTCTTCCTCCACAAGACTAGCTTTGAACGCCGCCTAGTCGAAATCAGTGGCTTTCCTGAGCAGCTCGCGCGAGCGGAGGTTTTGGGAGAGGCTTTTGGAAGAGGGGCGGCCGCAGGGTTTGCGACGATTTATTCACATCCTAATTCAATAGGGGTATTTCAGTTGCCTAAGTTAGTAGATGGGGATTTTTTACCTATTCCACTTTGTATCAGTTTTTGTAGATATCAATAATAGTGTAATGAAATACCTTAGATAAGTGTTATATATAGTGATTAGAATTAGAATATGTTTTTGAGTCTAGATATCTTGAATCCTAACCTATCTTTTCTCTCTTCAGTAACACACTAATATAGTATATATATACTCCTTATGTGTTAGGATTAGGGTGTTAAATTCTAAATTCTGTTTAGATGTATTATTCCTAATATACACATCTCATCTATAATATTTTCTCCATATAGTGAAGAACAGTCTGTCGTTGTCCATGAACATGGTCTTTTGTGGTTAACCACATAAATATGTATTTTCTACATGTGTATTTGCTTACTCTCTTACTTGATGTCTGTAACAACTTGAGTAATTAGAAGGTCAAAATTTTTGTGACTCCTTCTGTATTTGGGATTTTTTTTTAACTAGCTTAAATTGCATTCTACCCATGAATGTAAGCACATAGGCCATCAATTGAAATTTGGAAACCTTACTACACACGTACAATACCTATGGAACTCTTTGATAACTTACTTCAAATTCTAATGAGCTCCTTGGCTCTATCTAACTGAAGGTCAAGCTCATTTTAACGATAGTAGTCCCACACCCTAGAGATTTCAAAGGGTCATTGCTCTTCACGTTCCTCGAATCATATTGGAACAATAAAGAAATTATAAACAAAGAATAATGGATACGTTCATCGTTGATGGAACTCGTAATATCGTCTAGTATCATCTTTCATAATATTGTGTGGTATCATCTTTCCTTTACAAGATCGTTCAATGATTGAGATTAATTGTATAGAATTTAGAGTAGGAATTCTTGTATGCAAAATAGTCTGCAGTTACTTGATCTAATGGTGAAGTCTTTTTGTGGTTGTACGAGAGGTCAGGAGTTCGATTCCCACAGACATCATATATATTACATCACTTGTGGTGATTTCTCATAGTAAAGTGTTTGAGTGTAATATATATCAATTACCGATTAAAAAAAAAAATCTTGTATGCAAATTATTTTTCATAAATTTTAGTTAGTACTTTTTTCCCACGGAAAAGAGTCAAAGACCACGTCATAACGTTTTGAAATTTCTCTGGCAGAATCCACACCACAAAAATAGCGGCAGCCTGCCTGCTTTATGAGGCCTCCCACTTGTTACGTAGGCACCACGGCATTGTTCTGTTTCTCGACTTCTGCTGGTGTTCGATGAAATGTCGACCGCCGCCGAGTCCAGAGCGTGCTCCAGCCACTGGGCTCCTCTCGTCGACGAGTACAAATGGGTCATCCAAATCCGCGACACCATCAAGGAGGAGCTCGAAGAAGATGATGACATCTACGTCTCCATCTTTAACACACCCAAACCCTTGCTCCAGTTCAAACCCGAAGCCTTCGTTCCCCAATTTCTTGCCATTGGCCCATACCACCACTGGCGCCCCGACTTGTACGAGATGGAGAAGTACAAACTCACCGCCGCGAAAAGGATCCAGAAGCAACTCCCAGGCGTCAAATTCCAGCAGCTTGTGGACCTCATCGCCGAGCACGAGCGCAGCATCCGCGGCAACTACCATAGACACCTTGATTTTCGCGGGGAGACGTTGGCGTGGATGATGGCGGTGGACGCATCCTTCCTGCTTGAGTTCCTTCAAGTGTACGCCGTGGTGGAGCAAGGAAAAGCCTTGAAAAGGGCCTCCTCAAGGATGTCCCATTTGGTGGACAATACTTTTAGGACGTCGGGGCACAACACCATACTGAGGGACATCATGATGATGGAGAATCAGATACCGCTGTTTGTACTGCGGCTAATCTTAGATTTGCAGTTCCCGTTATCTCCATCAGCAGCAGACGAAGCTTTCCTTAGAATACTAATTGGGTTCATGAAGGAGATCTGTCCCTTCAAAGCGATGGGGAATTTTCCCCGCTTCGATGTGTCCGAGCATTTCCATTTGCTTGAGCTCCTCTACCACATACTCGTGCCCAGATCGGTCAAGAAGCACCCCACTGCAAGAGAGATCGTAGAGCATCCCGTCGAGTACCTGGCTGTGGCCGACGTAGAGGTTGGGCTTGCTGGGGACTCAACCCATGTCAAACGACTATGCTGCAACTTGTGGACCATTGCATCAAGCCTTAACCGTGGACCCATCCGGTTCCTGAAGCGGGCAGTATTGTCCAGGCCGGTTAATTTTCTTGTGAAGGTGCCATGGAAGCTCATGACTGCCGTCCCGTGTATCGCTGCCGTGAGCGGTCCAATCGAGAAATTCTTATCTTCGCAAACGGTGGATGGGGGCTCCAAGCCGGGTGGTGACGACGACAAACCGCCTCTTGTGGAGGAGATAATGATCCCATCGGTGGAAGAGCTCAAAGACTCAGGTGTTCGATTCCGTCCAACAAACGGAGACCTCACCTCCATCGCCTTCGACGTCAAAACTGCCATCTTCTACCTCCCCACCATCAGCCTCGACGTCAATGCTGAGGTAATAAACTCTACATATAATTAAGTCATAGTGTTTATTTCTCTATTGAGATTTTAACTTAAAATATCTTAGCGGGTGTCCGCTACATCATACAAAGAATTTGCAAACGTCCAGGGTGCACCCTAATTCATCACAGGAAACCTACGGACATTCACTTTGGACGTCCGCTGATGCATGGTTTCAACACAAGTATTGAGCGAACGTTCTTGCCTTTGCAGTTTTCAAATCTAAGATTGAGTAGACATTTACTATAAGAATGTTAATTTTTAACCGGCCCGTTACACCTCACATATAAGTATACCCTTTTGATAGGATTTTAATAGACTAAAGATCTTCTAATTCTAGACATATCTTGAGAATCTTTAGCGCTAATAACTATCTTTAGGATGAAAGTATTTGATCTTTTCCATCAATCTCTCATACCTTGTGCTCATCTTAGATTCTAGTGAAATATTTCTCTCAAGGACGTAGACTTATTTGGTTGAACCTCATAAATGATTGTGTTTACTTTGTGCTTATTCTATTTATATTTTTCTCTATTTCTGTTTTGTCATTTGATCATTTTTTTTTTTTGTTAACGGTATTAGTATTTCTTTTAATATCATCAAAGTTACAACCCATTAAGTCATAATTTTTTTGTCCAATAGAATATTACAAAAAAAATCCCCGTCACGCAACAGGTGACACAAAAAGTGGGGTGTTGAAGTATTGATAAGGTAAAGACAATCAACACAGACAGCTGCATTCGGCAGCCACAAAAGAAATTGCTATGTTAAAACCTGTGAGATTGAAGAGATCTAATTAACCAGAGGTTAAAATTGCCCAGGGATTAGTGGTGTGCCAAGGGCCATCTCACAGTCGGGAGCCAAGCCTTGCCCCCCCTCGCTGCTCTGTCCAATGGCAGTCGCAGCCAATAGGTTTTCAGCCTTCTCAAAACCTGAAGCAGAAGAGTCTACCCAACAATGAAACATAACGGCAATGTCATTTATAAGCATAGGCAAAGTTTTATTGAATTTCCTGAAGATCCTATTATTTCTCTCTAGCCAAACCACCCAAAGAACAACAAACACCAAAGTGTGTGCCCGAGCTATGGACACAGCAAATTTAAATGCAGGAGGAATTACCAATAAGTCCTCTATTGAATTGAAAGCTAGGTACATATATTCATTAGTAAGTGAGTGCCAAATTGACTGCACAAAGGGGCAGTATAAAAACAAATGTTTCACAGTTTCTGTAGAGGTACAAAAAATACAGGCCTCATTACCATGCCAACCCTTCTTCAGCAAGTTTTCTTTGGTAAGTATTTGATTACATAAGACAAGCCATGCAAATAATTTAACTTTTAAAGGCACCCAGCAATCCCAGATAGCCTGAGAAAACTGAAAACGTAGTCCTCCATCATTAATCACCCCATAGCATGATTTAACAGTGAAAGACTTATGAGTGGGTAACCAAATCATTTTATCATGTGCATTAATAATGTTGAGATTGCAAAGTGTTGAATGGCAAGTATTTATTTGTTCATGCCCTGCCTCTGCTCCTCCCATCATAGGAAGATTGCCCAACAGAGCATTGGGATCCTCTGTATAGGCTTGAAGTACATTAGAAATAGTGGCCTTTTTTTCCCTAGCAGAATTATATAAGTCAGGTAATACATTTTTGAGTTTTACACCTTGCCACCATTTATTTTCCCAAAATAAAGTGTTTCTTCCATTTTGAACCTGGAAGGCAGTTAGCCTACTAATAATATCAAAACACTTCTTAAGGTGCTGCCATAGGGGGGATGCCCTCCTATTTGTAGAGTTTAGAATAGCTCTGAAGCCATTCCTGGCACAGTACTTTGCAGTTACTACCTCTTTCCACTTAAGTAAAGAATTGTCAGACAATAACTGCCAAAGCAGTTTACATTTTAGAGCCAAATTGAAATTGGCCAGATTAATGATGCCCCAGCCCTGTTGTGTCTTGGGCCTGCAAATAGCTTTCCATTTAACTAAATGTCTGACATTACTAGAGGATAAAGCATTCCACAGAAATTTGCATCTTAGCTTATCAATAACTCTAACCACACTGTTGGGAAGATGCAAGACATACATGAAGTATGTGGGAATGGCTGATAACACAGAGTTTACCAGTGTAAGCTTACCCCCCAAAGAAAGATATTTTACTTTCCAAGTGGATAATTTCTTTGTAATTTTATCCACAACTGGGGTCCAAATCCTGAAAGTTTGACTTCCTATGGTGCAATGGCAAACCAAGATATTTAATAGGCAGTTTGTCAATGCTACACCCCAGAATTTGGGAGGCCCTAGAGGTGAAGTCTGCAGTAACACCCAAGCCAGTAATAGAGGATTTGTTAAAGTTTATTTTAAGTCCGGAACAAGATTGGAAACAGCAAAGAATTCTTTTCACATTTACCAACACCTCTTCCCTGGCTGAAAGGAAAAGAATCGTGTCATCTGCATATTGAATATTCAATATATTAGGACCTCCATTGGGCAACTGTATGCCAGCTACGAGATTATTAGCAGAAACTAGAGAAAGCGTCCTATTCAAAACATGTGTTACCAATATAAATAGGAAAGGTGACAGAGGGTCTCCTTGCCTAAGACCATTGGTAGCCTGAAAGTATCCCTTAGGTGTGCCATTAGTCATTTGATCATTTTTCATGGTGATAAAGAGGATCATTTTCCTAACAAACTAGTATCAAAGTCGTTGTTGGGGACTCTGATTTCAATACGTTTATGATAGCAAAGTTCGAGATTAAGAAATACAACTAGCATGTCAACTTCAGTTTGTGACTGATAAAGATGTATACAATTTTGGTTCAATAAAGAGTTTAAAAGGCATTGAACAGAAAGAACAAGATGCTCGAATTAATAAGTAAAAATGAGATAGAAGAAATGGATGAAAAAGCCTTGACGAGTATGTAACCTTGCTTGTCGACCAACAAATCTCTAGCTAAAGTTAGAATTTCTTTACATGATTAAAACTTTTGTGAACCAACTACATTTGAAGTAGCAATTGTTTATGCTTCATATGACTGAAGGTACATTCATTAAATTAAACTTTAATGATTTTAGTTCAGTCATTATAGACCTTAAAAATATGAATGTAAAAATTGAAGATGAAGATTAGACTCTTTTATTGTTATATTCGTTATCATTCTCTTATAAACATTTCAGGGAAACTCTCATATATAGTAGAGAGGAAATATTAATGGATAATTTTAAGTCATTTCTATTCTCAAAAGATTTGATAAATAGGGAATTGACTAATTTTAAAGAGTAACAACAAAATGGATTAAAGAAGCTGACATAATAACAAAGTCTCATCCTTTGATTAAGTTCAAAGAATCTGCAAACTTGGTTAACTTGTTCAGTATGTGATATAACCTACTTGGCAAAGAAAGATGAAGAATGATCATAATCATGATGCAAAAGATGGAATTTCAAGTCAATATGAAAATTCTTTAAGATTTTGACTAGAAATAGCTTGGCACATGTTAGCTACATCACTACTTTGATACAAAGGATTTATAGACGTCCACCGATACAATGATCTATCACAAGGAACCTGTGGATCTCAGCTCCGAACGTCCACTGATGCATAGCTTCAACATAGGGATTAAGCAGACCTCCGCTTCAAACGTTCACACCTTTGTAGTTTTCAAATCTAGGACTATGGGAATTTTATTTTAAACAGACTTTTTTTACCTTACATATAAATATACCTTTTTGATGAGATTTTAGTAGATTGAAGATCTTTCAACTCTAGACATATCTTGAGAGTCTATGATGTCGACGACCCTCTCTACGGTCAAGGTATTTGATCTTCTTCTCTATCAATCTCTAGTACCTTGTATTCATCTTAGATTCTAGTGAAATCTCTCTATCTGTCTTTTTGCCTCGAGGACGTAGACTTATTTGGTCTAACATCGTAAATCCTTGTATTTACATGTGCATTTATTCTATTTGTATTTTCCATTATTTCTTTTTTATCATTTGATTTTTGTTCATGATACTAAGGAGGATTGTTTCCCTAATACTTTCTCTATCAAGCAAAGCTTTGTAATGCCCCATTGTGCTACAAACTAGTACAGTACTATTCAAAATTTAGTACCAAAACAAAACTAAGAGAAAACTAATAAATTAACTACCCAGAACCTGTGTGTGGCTAATGGCTCCTATCTATGTGTGCCAAAGCAGACTGCTCTTCTAATTTGCACCTGAAAATAAAACATCAAACAAAATGCATGAGTGACCTCAAAAGTCACTTAGTACACGTCTACCAAAAACCTAAGCAAAACCACCTAGAAATCACAATCACAGTTTTCAAAACCACCACAAAAGGTATTCCAAACTCATAAAAACTTATCCGTAACATTCTGACAATTTCCTTTGCAAAACATGCCTTTCCAAATCACTTCATTTTCCTCCGAAATCACATGCACATTTCAAGCCATTCAATGCATTCAAATTCTTGGAAAACCACGCACAACATAAGCAAAACCAGTAGTGTCACCCTGGCCCTAGGTGACTCAACCACAAGTAGTTACTGAAGACTTCTGTTTCTCTCAACTGCACTACCGTGATGAATCTTCCTGTGTAAGGGTACAATCACATTGGCCAACAAGCCTCAATTATCACATATATCTCATCACATGCATGGGGATGCATTCTTCTAACGCCGTTTGGCGCCTAGACATCCAAGGACTCCTACCCTAAACGTAGCCAGCATCAGTATAGAAGGTTGACCGATCTCTTTCACCCGTGCCCTCCATCAACAACCATGTTGTAGGGCATGTAACCGATTTCACTAAAGTCTCAATCCCTATCGGCCACGGTTTTACTATCATGTGGATCTGACCAAAAACTATGGAAAACATTTTCAAAACATGCATTTCTCTTTCAAAATCATTTTCGAAAATCTTTTCATCACAGAAACCATCCTTGGAGATTAAAACTAATCAAAACTTATTAAACTAGCTACACTGACCAACAAACCTCTGCTTGGAAAGTGCGCCAGGTATGTGTGCCACTTAGTTGTGCCAAAGAGTTGCACCCTAGGCAAATTTTCAGTTCAGTAGCTTAGAACAATTCCGTCGAAAATCACCTGAATTGGGAGCCACCAATGGGCCTATCTCTAGCATCCTAAAAATTGCATTAAATACATGAAATTGACGATACTTAATCTACTTTCATTTGGAACAAATTCCATTAAAATCTGATTTATAATTCTCGAGATATAAAATCTTAAAACCAAAAATATCATTGTGGTCTACTGTAGCATGATGCATGAAAAAATAACACAAAAAACACCATTAATTCACTAAAATTTCAGAGATCCATTCTAGGCATCAAGAATTACTCTAATCTACCAATTCAACTATAGGATTTAATGAAACTAAGATGAAAAAGGAGGAGGATGTGTACACAGATAGTCAGGAATCTCTCTTCTCTTTCTCCAGTGATCCCCTTCCTCTAACGAGCCTCCTCTCCTTCTCTGGCGTACACTCCTTTCAGACTCTCACTCTCTCCTTCTCTTCCTCTCTAACTCTCCCTTAGCTCGATGCCTCCCTTCTTCCTCTTCCCCTTTATTTATAACCCACTGGTTTTCTCGTTGACTACGATTAGAGCCGTTGGCAGCCAACCATCTAAGCAAGGCATAGTAGAGGACAGCGAGGTATGGGCAATGTAGAACATGGTGTGGAGGTGGTGCTGTCAGACAGCGAAGTTGGTGCCACAGGGAATGGGTTTCATTGGCGTTCATTGTGTTTTCTGATAGTTACGACGGTTCACTATTTTAGGCCATGTGCATTAACGAGTTGTGCTAGCAATGTGCGCCCAATAGTTGCGCTTGGATTGAGTGCTTGGTAGTTATACTAAACGTAAGAGACTCAACGTCTAATGATTCAGAATTCTATTAAAATATCTGGTTAAAACACCACTTCCAAAACTAGATCGTTACAATACTTGTTTATTGTTTTCAAGCAATACTACAGAAGGAAGTATGGATCCTTTGATTAACATAAAAAATTCACATAATTACAGGTAATCAAGTTCCAATTAATCTAAATTATATATAATTGAGTTACAATTTTCATTACATGATTACATCCTTTTTTTTAAATTCCTAGACTACAATTTCACGGATATTACAAGCTTTTACGTGGAGTAGAATTTAAACTGTAAAATTTATCCAACCAATCATCTTTTTATGCATGTAGGCAGATCGTCCTTATCATTGTGAAATACTTGCCATTTGTACTATCTTTGTATAGGTTGTCCTTCGGAACCTCGTCGCATATGAGACATCTGTAGCAGCTGGACCGCTAGTGTTCACACGCTACACCGAGCTGATAAATGGCATCATTGACACAGAACAGGACGTGAAATTATTGAGAGATGATGGGATTGTGCTGAACCAAATGAAGAGTGACAAGGAGGTGGCAGAGCTTTGCAATGGGATGAGCAAGTCTGTGAGGCTAACGAAGGTGGCCTTCATAGATAAGGTCATAGAAGACGTGAATAAGTATCACAGCAGCAGGTGGTCTGTCAGGACGAAGAAATTCGTTAAAAGGTATATCTTTGGTTCATGGGCTTTCTTGACCTTCTTAGCTACCGTCATCTTGCTGCTGCTCAGCACCTTGGAGGCATTCTGCTCCGTCTATGTTTGTGCCCGTTGGTTCAACGTTTCCAATTTTGCATCAGATAAATAATAAACCAACGTTTCCACTGCTGCATTAGATGAACTATAAATTAGCCATAGCTAATGCGCCTATTCGTCTTATCTAGTACGCTGTGTTTTTTAAGGGAATCTAGGCATGCCGCTGGAGTCTATAGATGTTTGTTTACTTTTTAAATGACTGATGTCATGTATTGTATGTAAAATTACCGATAGATGGAAATGTTAAATTATATATCTTTGTGCTTATTACTTGTAACCCTCAGTTCTCGCGACAGAAAATGCACGAGTATGTTCACGCTAGTGATCCGAAAATGTCTAATCCGAATAAGAAACCTTGGAAACGCAAGAAACAGTGTAGTAGTCAAAACCAAAACCCTCAGACCTCACGGTAAAGAAACGCAAGTAGGGTCGTGCTAATGATCCAAAAACGCGAATTCCGATCAATGAGTCAAGAAAATGCAAAAAAAAAATAATGGATTCACGGTCCAATCTATTACATAAAACGAAGAGTAAAGGAAAAAGTTGTCCACGAAACCACAATGCAAAACGCACCTCCAAGCCTCCAATATTAACCAATGAACGTGTAATATTGGAAAATAGGAGGAAGGTGAGGAACAGCATGATAGCAAACCAAACAATCATCAAAAACTAAATCAAGCAAGAAAATGAAGGACAAAATGTCAAAATCAAAGCAAAAAATTAAAGAGGGTGAGCATCCTGCTGTTCACGTGTGGAAAAAGAACACGCGTACAAAATACGCTTCCAGGCGTCCACCTTGTCCTGCTGCAAGCCCACAAAGGTTGAAGTTGGAGAGGATGGAGAATGCAAACACAGTTTAAGAAAAAGAAACCAACAACCACTAGAATATCGTTCAAAGATGATGGTTCAAATCTTCAGATTACTAAGATATTTTTTTATAGTTTTCATGGACAATCAATACTAATGTGATAGTAAAATAGTCTTCATAGATGTGATGATTCAAATCATCCGATTAACTAGATGTTTTTTATGGTTTCTACCGTTACTCAATACTTACATGATACTTTCAACCGTCAAGTTGATTTTTGGATCACAAGTTAAGCAAAAACAATATGAGTAGGCGCTCGCGAGGTCTGAAACCTTCACGCCGTCGTCGCCCTTCTGGAAATCTCCGCTCTCTGCTCCACAAGGCAACTGAGTTCGACTAACTGGCTTTGAAGAGCCACCTGGTCGAAGACGACCCCTGCGAGGATGTGGTTTTTCGCCCTCCTCTCAAGCAGGCTAAACCCTCTTCCTCTCCCTCTTCCCCCCGAGCCCAGGTAAGCGCCCCAGGGAAGTGTCGCCCTTCTTCTTGTTCTGCCTCTGTCCCTTCCTGTAACATCTGTGCTTGGATTTTTCCATTTTAATATAAACCATGGATTTCCTGTAATTATTGTTATGGTTTATTAATGGTAAATCCAATTTGTGTTTGTTGGTTGTGGGTTCCCTCTGTGTTCTGTGCTCTGGTTTCTCCCCTGTGGTGTGTTTTCTGTGACTAGTGGGTCGGTTCTGCCTTGAGAACTGTGCTCATGGTGGACCCACTTGGGGCTTGGGGTTTTGGGCCTTGACTTGGTCAAGGGCCAGCTATGCGAGGCCTTCACCCGTTGCCTCTTCTCCGCACCTGTGACAAAAGCCTGGTTCGAGTCTTGTGAGCTAGCGGGGGAGGACTGCCCGATCCATCCCCTCTACGCAGGGCTACTAGCAGCTGAGGGCGTCGGCGGGATTCGGGGAAGACTGGGATGGCGGGGAGCTATTTGAGGAGGTGCTCGGCTCAGGGGAGAAGTAGAGGTGTTGAGAGGGAACGAGTGGAGTGGGTGGCTGCTGCGGAGGCTACGCGCAGTTGGAGAGCTCACGCGAGTGTGGAGAGGTTGGGTTGGTGTCATGCACCACTGGAGGAGGGTACGCGAGGCTCGCCGGAGCCAGGTACGCGTCCTCATCCCCTCTTCTCTTCCGTTAGTAGCATGTGCCATTTTAGGGCAAAAATGGAGTTAATGCATGGAAATGTTGTATAAATCATGATAAAATGTGGAAAATGACGGGAATTAGTTAGATAGCATGTTTAGGATGTAATCATGCTATTTTATGGGGTTTTGTGTGGATTTCGTGATTGTGGTGAAAGCATGCTACAGTGATGCATTTTGAGCTTCATGGCTTTGTGATTTTCGTTAGAACAGCATGCTTAGTGGATTTGTGATTTGTTTGAGGGGTTTTGAAGTAGACTTGAAGGTCTACGCCCCATGTTTTATTGAGATTTTA
>JAMKQA010020149.1:0-24988 GCA_024699735.1 Posidonia australis
AGGGTTACACGAATGACCAAAGAGGTTACATAATCTGTGCCTTAGCCTACTTAAATACTAGGGCACCTAAATGGTCAAATGACCAAACTAACCCTGAAACAAAAACATAATTCAAGACATATTTACAACATCATGGAAAACATCATTTAAAACAACATACTAGCATGCATCATCTTACATGCCATTCCATGCATTCCATACACTTATCATGTATTTATCCATATTTAATCATCATTTTCTATGCATATTTCAATTCAGTTCAGGGCTCAGATTTGGCATACAGAATTCTATTTCGGTATGCCGAAATCCCCTGATTCGGCATACCAAAGGGGGACTTCGGTATACCGAATCCCTGTCAGATTTCTCAGTCCCAGGGAGACGGTCGACTGAATTCCTTCGGTTGTCTGAAGCCACAACGCACGGTACCGCCTGGGAGCATTTCGGTATGGCGAATTCAATTCGACATACCGTTTTCTGCTGTTGCAGAAAACTCCCCAGGCCACCGACACCCTTTTCTCCCCAAAGTGGGAGTAAGGATCGGACCCCCCATACATGCCAAAAAAATCACCAATAAATCATGGGGTGTAGGCTTCCAAGTCTACTTCAAAATCCCTCAATCCGATCATAAAACCGCTAAGCATGCTGTTCTAACAAAAATCACAAAGGCATCAAGCCCAAACACAATCACTGTAGCATGCTTCAAGAATACCCAGGAAAATCATATACAACGCCCACAAATCAACATGATATCAACATGATCACATTATTCTTCTCATTCCCAACATTTCCTCATTTTTTCATGATTTTTTAACATGATTTAAACATCATTTCTATGATTTTTCCTTTAACCTAAACATGCCTCAACTAATGGAGGAAGACAGAAGGGGAAATAATAGGGAAACGCGTACCTAACTTCGACGAGCCTCGCGTACCCTCCAACTCCAGCGGTGCACAGCACCAGCCCTGCCCCCACGCTCGCGCGAGCTCCTTCGGCGTGCGACTCTTCCTCAGCCACCACACTCCCTCTAGCCCTCTCTCCAATCTTTCTCTGCTCCTCCTCCATGCCGCACGCCTCCCTTTAAAGCCTTCGACGCCTGCCATCCCGGAATCCCGCCGGCGTCCACCAGCTACGCGTAGCTCTAGACGGAGGGGACGGAACGAGCAGCCCTCCCCGCTAGGTTACACGAGATCGGGAGATCGGTCATGGGCGTGGAGAAGACGGGAAAAAGGCACGGCATAGCTGGCTCTTGACCGAATCCAAGCTCAAGCCCAAGTGGATCCACCATAAACACGGGTCCCAATGCAGAACAGACCCACTAGCCAAAGAAATCACACCACAAGGGAGAAACCAAGGCAAAAAACACAGAGGGAGCCCACAGCAAATAAACACAAACTGGATTTACCATTAATAAACCATACACAAATAATTACAAGAAATTCCATGGTTTATATTAAATGGAAAAACCTAGACATAGATGTTACATATAGTACGAACTTCAGATCTTTAGTCTTCCAACTACTATTGACTTGTGAAATGACTAGCAATGCGTTATTGTGTACTTGTAGTTTGAACACACCATGTTCCAACACGACCTGAAGCCCAAGGATGCATGCTTCGTATTCGGCCTCATTGTTTGTGCACTTGAAACTTAGCTTCCTAGCATAGGGGGTCATCTGGCTCCGTGGCGCTACTAGGACTACACCGATGCCCATTCCTTTCTTATTGATTGCTCTGTCGAAGTAAAGATGCCATTGCTTCTCATTCTTGAGCTCCTCTGATTTTGAGTCATCCATGGCAAATAGTATGTTCTCATTAGGGAACTAAGTTTACAAGGGTTGGTATTCTGACAAGGGCAAATCAACTAAGTGGTTTGCTACAGCTTGTTCCTCCATGGTTTTTTGTGTGACAAATGTAATATCATACTGAGACAATAACACCTGCTAGTTGACACATCTAACCACTAATGCCAACTTTTGAAACAAATATTTTATCGGGTCATGGCTGCACAAAAGTAAGACAGGATACACCATCATGTAATGTCTCAGGTGCTGTGTGGCTTAGACAAGAGATAGAAGACTTTCTCAATTGTAGCGTACTTGGCTTCACAATCATTGAACTTGTTGCTCAGATAGTAAATGGCTCTTGCCATGTGACCTGACTCATGGTGTTGGCCCAAGACCGCACCTATGGAATGCTATGTCACTAATAGGTAGAGGAGTAGTGGCTGCCTTGGTACTGGTGAATCAAAACTGGAGGCCTTACTAAAAGTTGTTTGATTTTGTCAAAAGATGCTTGGCACTCCTCGCTCCAGTTGATCTGGGCATTCTTTCTCAAGAGCTTGAAGATTGATTCGCAAATCGATGTAAGTTGGGCAATGAACTGACTAATATACTGTAGTCACCTGAGTAGTCCTTGAACTTCTTTCTCTGTAGTGGAAGGAGGCATGTTATTGATAGTTCTTGCTTTTCTAGGATTCACCTCGATCCCCCTTTGATTGATTATATAATTGAGGAACTTTCTTGATGATACCGCGAATACACATTTATTGGGGTTAAGACGAAGCTTATACTTCCGCAGACGATCGAATAGTTTTCTCAGGTAGGTTAGGTGGTCTTCGGGTTCTCTTGACTTGGCGGTCATGTCATCCACGTATACCTTGACTTTTTGGTGCATGAGGTTGTGGAAAAGCACTATCATTGTCCTCTAATATGTGGCACCTGTATTCTTTAACCCGAATGGCATCACCTTGTAACAGAAGATTCCCTAGGGAGTAATAAATGATGTCATTTCCATGTCTTCTTCTGCCATTCTAATCTGATTGTAGCATAAGAAACCATCCCTGAATGACAGTTGTGTTCTGTAGTGTTGTCCACCAAGATGTCGATGTGAGGTATTGGTAAGTCATCTTTTGGGCTCGCCTTCTTAAGATCTTTATAGTCTATACACATGCGAACCCGTTCGTCTTTCTTCGGCACTAGCGTGACATCAGCAAGCCATTTTGGATAAAGAACGACCTTGAAAAAATCGACTTTATACTACTTTATGATCTCTTCCTTGAGCTTAAGAAACCACTGGGGTCACCATCTTCAGAGTTTTTGTTTAACTAGCTTGACATTGGGCTTGAGTGGTAACGTGTGCACTACAACCTAAACATCCAAGCTGACCATAACATCATAACTCCTAGCAAAGACATCTATGTATTCTTTAAGGAAAATGATGAACTCTGCCCTGGCTTGAGGTGTGAACCTAGCGCTAATGCATACTTCCTTGATGTCCATTGCTGTGCCAATGTTAACTAACTCAATTTCTTCTTCAACATGGAGGTTAGGGCCCTCTAGATCATTGTCATAGGACTGAAATTCTGGTGGTGCATCATCATTTTCATTTATGCCTATGTCATCCTCCTCTTCATAGGTATGAGCTCGGACAGGATCTCTCTCTCAAATGTGGGATCTGTAATGTCAAAAGAGAAGATCTGTTCTAACTCCTACCTTCGTCGGTGCTTGAGGAGAGTTACTGTAACGTCCTACATTTTCCACAATAATTTAAAACAATTAAATTATGGAAAAATTAAAGCCAAACGGTAAACATCTAACTACCAGGAACCTGTGTGTGTGGCTAGGAGACTCTAGACTATATGCACTATGCTAAACCAACCACATGTCTGCACTTGTAAACCAAAACCACATGGAAAACACATGAGTGACCAAAGTCACCCAGTATGCACCCCAAGGAAACCACGTAAAAAAAAACATAATCAATTTTCCTTTTAAATTCATTTCCCAAACTACTTTCTCAAAACCTCACTAATCAGGCCCACACCAGCCAAAACCACAAATGGAGCTCTACTAGTCCAAAGCCACAAGCAAAGGCCCTCAATGGCCAAAACCACACAGTGAGTCGGGAAGCCCAAAGCCAGGGAACTAAACTCTAGCCACAAGCAGTCCACTGAGGAGTGACCACGGCGTTTTGCATTCCCACGGTGTGCCACCCTGTGCAGGAGCCAACCACCGTCCCGCGATTCTCACACCTGGAGAACCCTCACAAAGCCAACCCCTCTCTAGGAAGGTTGTCCTGTCTCTCAGGATGCTACTAGCTACGAGGCACGTGTCCCACCCACATTGGCCACCACAGGGTCCGTCTCCTCACGGCGTCCTCCACACATGGTGCTCAGGAGGGAGAGTCATACCTCCACACCTGACGACAACCAAGCCTTAGTGTTCACAGCGACAGTAGGAATATCAAACCTCTCCGTCATGCCAGAAGACACCTCAACCCTTGGACCACAACCCTAGCCTTGAGACGATAGTCAAGGAGTCTCACACCTCTAGGACCCGATGCTCCTCATCCTCAGGTATCTCGGCCCCTAACCTCAACTAGGGAGTCATGCCCGACCACCCGAGAATGTCATCACATTCCTTGGTCCCGACGACATGGTCCCACATTGTATCGGCCCACATAGAAAACCAGGAAAAACATTTTCCAAAACAGGCCAACTATTTCTTTGAAACCATTTTCCAAAACCATTTTCATATCTTTGAAAACTCTTCCAAAATCTCGACAAAACGGCACACCAGGTGTCCTGAGGGACCACCATTGACGGCCCACAATCCCATCTAACAGGGACAATACAAATCAATCTGGAAAACCACTGCATTAAAACACATTTTCCAAAAATCCAGGAAAAACTCCAAAAAATACCCTGCTAGACCAGTGCAAGTGGCCCACGCGTCTGGCCCGCGCCCCTGGCACTTCTGTCCGAACGCCAATGTAGCCTAGACCAGGGGCTAGGACTGCTGTCGAACCCATGCAATCGGCCCGTGCCCCCAGTTTTCTGTCAGAATTCAGGCAACCAGTAACAGGGCACTTGAAAATCGCTCATGGTGGGAGCTTCGATCAGACCCCCCAAACAACCACCAAAAATCTCGAATAAAACATATGTGGTAGACCCTCGAGTCTACTCCAAAACAGAACAAACAAAACTAAAATCCATTCATCATGAATCAAGATACAAAATCGAAAAGACAGAAGGGTCAAAATGACCCAAATCACACCAACTGCCATAAATACCCGTAAATGCCACAATAAATTCCCAAAAATTCTAAAACATTAAATTCAGCCTAGATTACATGCATCCTAGGCATTTCTACCATTTTTCATGATTTCTATTACAAGAGGTGGTGATGCGTACTTGAAAACGGCCTCCGACGATCTCCGACCGACTCTAGTGAAATACGACGACCACGGCCTTGCCACGACCCCAAGGACGCTCCACCCAAGCTCCACGCACCACCCGAGCCACCCAAATGCCTCTGCTTCTCTCTCTCAAACTCTCTCTCTCTCTCTCTCTCGACACGTGATGTAGGAGAAAACAGGGGAGTCGAGTGGAAGGAGAAGGGGGAAAAGGAGAAGGGGTGGAGAGGAAGGGAGGAGAAGGTGGGGAAGAAGGGAAACGCGCCCGAGGAGGAGAAGGAAAGAAGAAGAAAGAAGGAGAAGACGGCGATGAACGATGGAGGAGTGCGGTGCAACTTATAAAGCCTGCGCACGCAATAGCTGGGAGCGTGCTCACCTGCACGTCTCAGGCACCAGTACACTGCATGACACACCGACCACTCCGCCCAACCACCAACCACAACCAACGGCTCACGAATGCGGGCCCCAAGTGGACCCCACACCTGGGCCCCACACGCACAGTGTCACAATGCACAGTGCCAACCATGCACAGGGACATGCAAATAGAAGATAGCCCACGAGGCCCAAGCCCAAAAGCCCAAAACCACAAAACGGGCCTCGGAACAGTAACGCCTGTCCATGAATGAAATTCATAAAATGTAAATAATTATAAAATGAATTTTACGGGTGTTACATCCTAACTCCCTTAAAAGAAAATTTCGCCCTCAAAATCACTAGACAAAAAGGTACGGGTATTGGGCTAGGATGGCTTCCTCACATTTCCACGTGGCCTCCTCGGCTCCATGATGCCGCCATCGCACTAAAACTAGAGGAATCACCTTGTTCCGTAGCTGTAGACACCCCAATTTCCCAATTTTACAGGATGAAAGTGGGCTGGGCTGTTAACCACAAATAAATCCATTAGGCCCACTTAGGCCCATGAAAGCCTACTTAGGCCCATGAAGGCCCATAAGGCCCATTAAGCCCATAAAGGCCCATAATGCAAAAACTCAGTCCATTGCCTTCTTCCTCTTCCAACCCAACAACCCATCTCCTCCTCTCTATTTACATTTTTTCCACTTCACCTCATAAACCCATTTTTTTTTCCTTCACTGACATCACCAAAACCACACAAACCAGCCATTGATCAGCAGCCCATCCATCCAGCCATCCATCCGCCAGCCTGCTGACCAGCTGCAGCCACTCCCCAGCTCGAGCCCTTCACGAACAAGATCCGCCGGATACCTCATCGTGAGCTTGGATCACTGTTGATCTTTGTCGGTGCACAAGGGGACAAAAGGGAGCGTGGAGGATAGTAGTTTGTTAGGTCATTAGGTGTTGGGAGTTCTGTTAGTAGGTTTGAGAATTCTGTTAGATTGTTAGGAGTTCTGTTACAGAGAAATGGGTTGTTACAAGTCACCGGACCTCATCTATAAAAGGAGGGGTATAGAGCGAGAATTAGAGGGGGAAAAAAGGAGAGAGGAGAGATCCCAGAGCTCTGCATTATTCTCCCGTGGCCTTCCCAAGCGCTCCAGCCTACCCCAGCGCCTTCCTCAGCAAGCTCCGATCACCCGCACCACTACTGGACCAGGTACGCCCTCCTTTAGCTCCCATTGCCTTCAATTCTACTTTCCTAGGATTCCTTGTGACTTCTCGAGTCGATTCCGATCAGGCCAAAGGCTTCCTCTGGTCGGAATCAGCCCCTAGGCCTCGTCGGAGCTATTTTCCAGTGGCCTAGGTGGGGGGCTTGGTCCAGGGCACGGCCTTGGCCCTAGAGAGTTGTCCCTTCCTCCCTGGACCTCCCTTTTTCCGATCATGGATCCTTTTCTTGCATATTTTACCATGAATTTTCACTGAATTGCACTAAATGCATGTTTTAGTGGCATATTTGCATTTTAACCCCTGGAATTTTCATTATCACACTCTTGCATGCACTTTGCACATTTTGTTTCACTTTTTCATGCTTGTTTTCTCGTGACTTCTTCCTTTCTTTATGCACACATTTCTAGCACATTTTAAGCTTGGTTTTCTCATCGTTTCCTAGATTTTTTTTCCAATTTCCCTGTTTTCTCGACTTAATTTGGCTTTCCATCGCTCAGTGGCGTATAGTAAAAGGCTTAACAAAGCCGACATTGTCCCGAAAGAGGATTATTTTCCCAAATTTGATTTTCTCAGATTTCTTCAAATTTCCACTGATTTGCGAGACGCTTTCCGAGAATTTCTCGATTTTCCTCGTCGCCTAAGGGCATACAGTAAAACAGCATTCTCAATGCCTAAATTTGTCCCTTGGATTAACTTTTTCCCTTTATTTCATTTCTTCTCTTTGATTTGGCATGTTTTTAGTCATCTTTAGCATGAGCACTCAGAATAGGCAAGCACACACCCATTAGACCATTGGCAAGTAGGAAACCTAGAAAGACCGAGTTTCTTAGGTGCATGGGGGTGCCTAACCCCTTCCCCATGCGTAACCAGAATCCTTACCCTTTCTCTGGCCCGCATTCATTTTGTGCATTATATCCATTAGGCACAGAGTACACATGTTTTCTGCATCCCGTTTGCTTCTTGGTTTTCTTGTGTGTTTGGTTTTCCTCATCTTTTCGTTAAAAGACTAGGTGGTGACTCCTTTCCTTATCCTTTCTCATCTCTCCTTGGTGTTTCCGAGTCTAGCCTTCTTCTCCGGATTCACCATCTTTGCCGTGACTATATCGGGACTCCTCGAGTGCCTCCACGCACCCGATAGAGGAGAGCTATGCAGGGTTCCACAAGCATGGTCACAGGAACTGGCGACTCCACTAGGGATAACTAGATTCTAGCTTTCTTTCTGGTTTCCTTACTTGTCTTTGGTCTATATACATTGTGCTTGTTTTCATGTTCTGTTTGATTGTACATATTTGATTGAGCATGCCTTTTTACCTTCCTTACACTATTGCTATGCCACTGCACATGCACATGACTTAATTCATGCTTTGTTTATCGATACTTGCTTTTATTCACCAACTTGTGAGCACTACACCTGCACATGCCATGTTCACGCCTTTTGCATATTGTTTGACTTTTTAGAGGCCATGATTGTGTGTTTTCCCCTTTATTTGGATTTGCCATGATTAGGAGAGTAGAGACGTGTTTGCTTCCCTATTTGGTTAAAATAAAACACACAAACTTAGACGAACAAATAATAAGGCATAACTAGAGACAAATGCTCACAAATCCCCATGGCTTAATAAAACGCAAGTAAAAGACACAAAGCATATTATATAAATGGTCATTTTAGAAAGCATGCATCTTCTCTTCTGGGTCCACCCATAGTTCGCGATGGACAATTCTAGTAGCCCGTTCTATAGCTTTGGTATAGGACGTGTTGCTAGTTTGTCCCCCCTTGTCTGGGGTCGTGTCGGTGCTAGTAGAGGGTACAGCTCCATGCTATTGCAGGAGATGAGGCCACCAACGCACCACCCGTTCACTGCCTGCGCTTCGGCCAGGATTTAGAACGGGAACCTACTTTTCTGACCAGAGTTGAAACCCAAACCCATGAGTGCGTCCCATATGGTCCAATCCATGTGGGACATGCATGGTGAGAGAGAGCATGTTAGTAGCATTCATGTGCATGTGTGCCATTCATGCCACCCTAACAAACAATTGCATAGCTAACTTACTTCTTTTGTTGTCTTGTCTTCACTTCTTCACTGACACATTAGGTTCTTTTCCCTTGTCAGGTATAGAGTTTTGTGTGTGAGTTCCTAGGTTTGAGCCTGGGAGTTCCTTTTTGTGACCTCTGTCTTGAGGCACTGTTCTCGACTGTCTTCTCTCGAGCTATTCGTCACTTCCGACGATAGCTCCTCGTAGGCGTCATCTTCTCGCTAGCAATCCCAGCCCCATCCTTATCCGTTCGTGGACTGTTATGGCCCAGCGAGCGTCTGAGACCTTTGCACCAACTGCTTTGGAGGGGATTCCTGTTTCTGCCCCTCCTCACTCTTTTACTTTGACATCAGTCATTCCATCTTCACTCCATGATAGCCATTTTTAGGCACCTGGAGTTCCTTGTCCGTCGGTTTCGAGACACTGGAAGACCCTCATTGGTCTGGAGCCCGTGGCTGAGGTGGTTACCATAACTACCACCAGAGCATCTGATCTGATGATGCCCTGTCCTTCAATTGACCCCCTTTCACTTGACACTTAGCTGGCTACGATTGCCTCATCAGTAGGAATTCGACATGCAGCATCTTTGAACTTCTAGCCCCCTACGACATCCCTACCGCTTGCTCTTCCAGCCATCGGTACTGTTGCCGATGGTTCTATCACCGTACAATCTCAGCAACTTTTGGCCCTTGCCCAGAAGTTGCAATACATGGCCTTCTCTTTGGATCCCACTCTGACTGCGCTTGTTTGTCCCATTCCCGAAGATCCTATCTCGCCTGCTCAGGCACTTCACGTTGCACCAGTTACACCACCACTGCAGCCGTCGCGACAGCTTCTTGTTGTCCCGACGACGGGCGTTGTTACTCTGCCAATAGCATTACTACCACAGCATGCACAGCATGTTCCTCCCACTACTGGTGGTCCGCCTTTCGGGCTGATGAGAGCACACCAGCCTATGAACCCGACCGTCCCGGTTCAACAGCTGTTGCTCCCACACACAGCATAACATTTCTATACCCTTGCATTAGGTACAAGCTTCTGCATGCACACCACTACAAGTAGCGCACTTGCACGGGTATGTTGGTCCTCACGCCACGGCACCAAGTGGCGAGATGATAGATTTGGAGGAGCACACGGGTGCTATAGACACAGCGTACATGGGACCCACCTCGGTTGCATACTCAATGTCAGTAGCAACTCCCAATGCACTTTTCGCCAAGATGAATGACTTGAAGAAAGCTCTGAACTTCCGGGACCGCCAGTCTTTCTCCTTCCGGGACCACTGCTACTTCCCAGAGGCGATACTCCCTCTGAACTTCCATATCCCAAAATTCGAGAAATATAATGGGAAAGGCTGCCAAATTTCACACCTTCGGGCATACTGTGGCGATCTCGCTCAGCTACAGGCTGACGAGAGACTTCTCATTCGCCTTTTCCAGAAAAGTCTTACAGGTCTAGCTCTAAAATGGTTCACATCGCTGGATATGTCTACCATAAGGACCTGGAATGATTTGAGCCAAGCTTTTATGGAGCATTACTATTTTAACCTAGACATGGTCCCAAAGCGTGAGGACCTAGTCACCACCCAGCAGAAGCCCCACTAGCCGTTCGGGGAGTACGTCGAGCGCTGGCAAGCCCTCGCTTAACAAGTGCGCGATAGACCTTCTGACGAAGAGTCTATTGAAATAATAATTCGAGGGGCACAGCCGGCCACTGGGGCTCTGCTAAGCATCCAGCCTATTACCACCTTTGCATCCCTGATCAGAGCTGGCACCCGTGTTGAGATCTCACTAAATAGCGGAAGTTTCCCTACGTTAGCAGCATTCGCAAAGCAGACTATGGCTTCAGGTGGAACCAGCAGCAACAAGGTGGAAACAACGGATCCAACACCAGTTACGGTCGGAAGAAGGATTCTGCTAGGAATGCTGTGCATACGTAGGAGCTCCTGTTATGCCAGCCAACGTGGTGAGCTCACCAGCTCAAAAATAAGTTATTTACTCCCCTGCACCTAGAGCACCACGCACTGCACAAATCACTACCACCGCCGAGCTAGTCTACCAGCCTGCATGGGCAAGGCAAGGGCGCTACCAAGGATCAAGGCGGCTCCCACGACTTGAGAGAGACTACACTCCTCTGGTTGAGCCACTGAGTGTCATATTTCCTAAGGTAGCGTCACCACTGAGGCTTCCGGAAATCCACCCACCACTGAACCCGCTTTCGCTGTGGTTTAAAGCGGATTTATTCTACAGTTTCCATATAACTGCGGGGCATTCTACGGATAACTGCTATACACTCCGGAATGCAATTCAGAGCCTGATTGACTGAAAGGTCATCAGTATTCACACACAGGAGGCAGTGTCCAGGCCAGCTGCATAGACACCACATTCATCTGCATCCACATCTAGTAGCATCGTCCACCAGCCTTTGCCTAAGCATGCGCCAGGAACCACGGGAGTTTGTTTCCTTTTTTCAGATGAGTTTGAACCTTTTGATCCTTCCCTCCTCATCCACGATGTTTCAGAACCACTCTCTTATCGACTGAGTCAATCCTTCATTGAAGCTTCCTACTCTACTGTCATTATGATCCAGTTAACTGCCTCACCGAGGCGCACGGCTACCAGACCCACCATGCAATCCACCCCACCAACAATTAGCCTACTAGCCATACCAAGACTTGATTTGACCCACCAAGCGCCAACCCCTACTCTGCCAGTTTCAGCCCCAGTGGAATTAAAAGCCTATGTTCCCTTGGTCATCAATTTGACACAGGACAACCACCGCATGCCTTATAGCTATACTGCTGAGATGTGTGCTGAGGTTACGCGGTCGGGAAGGGTATACAAGGCCCCGGTTCCAACTAACGAAACCAGTCAGCCTGTGACTTCATCCACTCAAGCAAGGACCCATATTCCCAGTCCAGTCCCTGAAGAGACAGTCACAAGAGCTAACCCCACTACCAAAGTTGACCAACTGGTAGCCGACATTACTGCCCAGTTGAAAAAGTCAAGGCAGACATATCCATCTGGGATTTAATCCATACTTCGGCCGAACATAGAGAGGCATTTCTCTGAGTTTTTTAGGCCGCTTATGTTTCGTCAACCATACAACCATCGGCCTTGGAGAACATGGTAGGGATGATAGCCGTGCTAGAGGTCATTTCTTTCTCTAGTTCCGAGCTTCCTCCAGCAGGGACTAGTCATAACCAGCCCTTATTCATCACGGTGCAATACCAAAATTTCCGCATTCTTCTCACTTTGGTCGATAATGGCGCCGATTTGAACGTCTGGCCCTTGCGAACCGCAAGTCAGGTCGGCTTTAAATCTGAGGACATTACTCCTATAGTGAAAGGAATGACGACATTCGACAACACGCACCACGATGCCTTGGGGATCTTGATCATTCCCTAAATCATTGGTCTTGCTCGTTTTGAGGTTGAATTCTATGTTGTTGACCTCTAGCCGTCTTTCAATCTTCTGCTTGGGCGCTCTTGGCTCCACAAGCATCAAGTTATCCCTTCAACCCTTCACCGTATGATTAAGTTCCGTTGGAACAACGACATTGTCGTTGTGATGGCGGAAAACCTTGAAAAGGAGAGGGTTGAGGCAGTCTCTTCAGTGTCGCTCCATACTGTCTATTTTGACTCCAATCCCACTGATGTGCTCTACCATGTCGACCGTTTTGAACCAGTCAATTTTATTCCGATTCTCGAGCATGCCAGTCATTTCGCCGCTTTTGGCAACCCTTTTCGATGGTCGAGAATCTATGTCAGAGATGGGGGTACGAGAAAGGAGCACCTCTCAGGCGGAATGGCCAGGGGATCACAGAACCAATCGCTGTGGAGAGAAGATGTAAATTTGAAGGACTGGGATACGAGCAGAAGCCACAAGACGAATACGCGAAGCATCGTAAGTTCCAAAACCACGTTATTCCAAGAAATTTAAACAACTTTGTTAGTGCAGGATTGCTGGATCCCAATCGAAGTTTGGTGCTTGCAAAGCCTGAGCTGCACAAACCAGTTGATGGGCCAAAATGGATATGTGTAGAGGATTATTACTCAAAGGAGGAAATTAGGGACTACAGAAGGGGTTCAACATCATCCGTGCTACTGGGGATAGCTATGCTGGCATTGCCACATCCGGAGTCAGTGGAGGATCTTTCTACCAATCCAGTTGCAGTATGGGATTCAGCGAGGGTGGATTCAGAAACAGTAGCATCAGAGCAGCAATTAGTCCTAAAGGGATTGCAGCCAGGACAACCGGAATCAGTGTTTGAGGTGTTAAGAATTTCCAGTGCTTATTATGTGGATTTTTCTTCCGATGAAGAGGAAGGAGACGCTGTGGTAGCACAGGCGGATAGCATGCTCTGCGATCTGGAAGTTTTATTTCAAGAATAGTTGGAGGTACTGGCCGAAGATGTGCAAAGTGAGCTTAGGTGCAAGAAAGGAAAGGCAATATTGATAGAGTACATTGAGGAGCAGACAGTTGCACAGGGTCAGTCTGCTATCATGACCTTGGAGGAGAATAGATCCATAAGCACTAGACCAAAGGAGTTTATCTCCTATCAGCTGGGAGGTGGGTCTAGGTGGTATTACCAGACTTGGCCCCACTTGAGCAGTGGGGTCCAAAAGAAAAAGATCCTGAGATAGGCTCAAGAAGGAACCCGGGCGGCAGCACTCACATTAGTGAGACAGAGGAAAGCTACCCACCTAGTGTACATGCTGTACAGAGACAACATGATAATGAAAGCTTTTGTTTGCCAGAAGTAGGACAGTTAGACACAAGTTCAGAATAGCAGAGCCAAGAGTTATCAAGGGTGCATACAAGAAGACTAGGGTTACAGTGACCATTCTAAAACACCATCAGGGGCAGAATGCTGAGAAAATGTGCACCTTTGAAGACACAGATCCGACATGCCAGCAAGAAATCCTTCCTGAGCTTATTGCATATGGAGAAGAAGATGATGCAGAAGTGGAAGAGGAAAGTCACGATGCACTAGAATTCCAGCCTTACGATGATGATCCTGACGGCCCGAACATGCATGTAGAAGAAGAAACTGAGACTGTGAATATTGGCACCAATGAAGATGTCAAGGAAGTGCGGATAAGCGCCAGACTCACACCACAAGCCAGTGCAGAACTTGTTGAGCTTCTCCGAGAATATGCAGATATCTTTGCCTGGAGTTACGATGACATGGTTGGGTTAGACGTCGAGGTAGTGGTACATACCCTACCGCTTAAGCTTGATGTCAAGCCAGTCAAACAAAAACTGCACAGATGGCGACCACAGTGGCTCTTGAAATTGAAGGAGGAAATAATGAAGTAGCACAAAGTTAACTTCCCAAAGGTCGTCCTTTACCCAGAATGGTTAGCGAATGTGGTTCCGGTACCCAAGAAAGATGGTCGGGTCCGAATGTGTATTGATTACAGAGACCTAAACAAAGCCAGCCCAAAGGATGATTTTCCACTCTCACACATTGATGTATTGGTAGACAACACTACAGGACACAAAATGTTGTCATTCATGGATGGATTTTCAGGATATAATCAAATCCGAATGGCAAAAGAGGATATGGAGAAAACATCCTTTATTACCCCATGGGGAGTGTTTTGCTACAGAGTTATGCCATTTGGGCTCAAGATTGTTGGGGCCACATATCAGAGGACAATGACAGCTTTATTCCATGATCTCATGCACCAAGACATCGAGGTTTACCTGGATGATATGATTGCTAAGTCGAAAGAGCCTGAGGAACACATTGCTTGTTTGAGGAAGCTCTTTAACCACTTGAGAAAGTATAAGTTGCGGTTGAACCCCAATAAGTGTGTATTTGGTGTGTCATCATGCAAACTGCTAGGATACATCATTAGCTAAAGGAGAATCGAGGTAGATCCAAGCAAGGCTAAAGCCATCATTGAGATGCCTCCCCCCACAACAGAGAAAGAAGTCTGAGGGTTGCTGGGGCGGTTGCAGTATATCAGTTGATTCATAGCTCAGTTGACACCAATTTGCGAGCCAATCTTCAAGCTCCTGAGAAAGAACCCACAGATTCGCTAGGGTGAGGAGTGCCAAGAATCATTTGACAAAGTCAAGAAACTCTTGGCGAGACCACTAGTCTTAGTTCCTCCGACACCAGGGCGTCCTCTGTTGCTCTACTTGTCAGTGACAACATTCAATGGGCGCAGTCCTGGGTCAGCATGATGAAACATGTCGCAAGGAGAGGCCATTTATTATCTGAGCAAAAAGTTCAATGATTGCGAAGTTAAGTACACCGCAATCGAGAAAGTTTGCTTTCCCTCGTCTGGGCCACACAGCGCTTAAGGCACTATATGATGGCATATCTAGTTCTATTACTGTGCCGACATGATCCTATGAAATACTTGTTTCAGAAGCCAGCATTGGTGGGTAGGTATGTCAAGTGGCAAGTATTTTTCTCTCAGTTTGACATCACTTTTGTCACTCAAAAGTCGATGAAAGGACAGGCTGTGGCAGATCACTTAGCAAACTTACCCTTGCCAGAGTACCAACCCTTGCAGACTTAGTTTCCTGATGAGGACATATTGTTCACCATGGAAGAAGAGGAGTCGATAGTCCCTCGAGATAAAGGTGAGTGGCAGCTCTACTTTGATGGCACAGTTAATAGGAGAGGCATGGGTATCGGTGCAGTGTTGGAAACTCCGCATGGACAGATGATCCCGCTTGCTCAAAAATTAACCTTTGTGTGCACTAATAATGTGGCGGAGTATGAGGCATGTATCCTTGGCCTGCGAGCGGCATTAGAACATGGTGCACAGAGATTACATGTGCATGGGGATGCCATGTTAGTCATCTCTCAAGTTAATGGCAACTGGAGAACCAAACACTTGAAATTGATTCCATACCACAATCATCTCTTGAAGCTGATGACCAAGTTTAACGTGATATGCTTTTCCTTTATGAACAAGGCTAAGAATGCTTATGAAGATGCACTGGCCACTCTTGCATCCTAGATGTCCATACCAGAGGATGACACAGTAAAGGTGTCAGTAGCCTGCACAGACCAACCGGCTCACTGCATGAGCATAGAAGAAGTGGATTCCACAGCAGAGCTCCCTTGGTATCACGACATCAGAGCTTACTTGGAAACTGGGAGTCACCATCCAGATGCATCAGCAGCAGATAGAAAGACTATGGTCCGACTGACCTCAAAGTATGTGCTTGGAGCATGCACTTGTATAGGTGGTCTTACAATCAGATGCTTCTACGCTGTCTTGATAAAAAGGAGGCCGATACAGTAATGTTGCAAGTGCATGCCGGGACATGCGAGCCTCACATGAATGGTGTATTATTGGCCAAGAAAATAATGCTACAAGGCTATTTGTTGTCAACCATGGAGACGGACTGCTGCCAATTTGTGCGAAGATGTCATAATTGTCAAGTCCATAGCAATTTTATTCATGCACCACCACTGCAGCTCCACAACATGTCATCACCCTGGTCTTTCTCCACATGGGGAATAGACATCATAGGAGCTATCCACCTAGAAGCTTCCAATGGGCATCAATACATCTTAGTAGCAATTGATTATTTTACGAAACGGGTGGAGGCAGCTTCTTACAAGATAGTGACAGCCTCAGTGACAGAAAAGTTCATCAGAAACAACATCATCACCCGGTACAGGGTCTCGCATTCCATCATTTCCGATAATGGGACAAACTTCACAGCCAAAAAGGTTAAGGGTTTTCTTGCAGGAGTTCCATATCAGGCATTATAAGTCCTTCCCGTACTGTCCTCAGATGAATGGTGAAGTAGAGTCCGCCAATAAGAATCTAACTAAGATTCTTACAAAGATGGCTGAGACACATAAGGACTGGCATGACAAGCTCCCATACGCTCTGTGGGCTTATAGAACATCAATCCGGACCTCAACAAGGGCGACTCCATATTCCTTGGTGTATGGTATGGAAGCAGTCCTACCAATAGAAGTGGAGATACCATTGCTCAGAGTCTTGAAAGAAGCAGAGTTGGTAGAGGCGGAGTGGATTGAGGACCGCCTAATTCAACTGAACTTGATAGATGAGCATCAATTGCAAGCTATGCATCATGCACAATGCTATTAGAAGCGCATGGCCAAAGCTTATCAAAAGAAGGTCCGATCAAGAAGCTTTTTGCCAGGGGACTTGGTCTTGAGAGCAATACATCTCCCTGATAGTTGTGGCAAGTTCAGGCCCAACTGGCATGGACCATTTGTGGTCAAGCAAGTCTATTCCGGAGGGGCAGTCATCCTTAAGGACATGGACTGCATTGAACAGTTAGAGCCAGTTAATTCGTGCTACCTGAAAAAGTACTATCAGTGATCATAAACAATGTGTCCTCACTCTGCGACATTAACACTTCCCACCATGCATACATGAATTCATGTTCTTCCTACATCCATGTAGCTTTGCATCACAGCACGTACTAATTCCCCATTCAGCATATGCACATATAGGCTGATGCTTTTCATCATCACATGCATGGATCTTAGCCCAGTGATGATAAGCGGAAAGCTTGCCAATGTTGGGAATGTGTAGCACCTCCTCAGGTAGATACTATTCAGGAACCTAGGGAGTGAGGGAGCCACCTTTCATTGTGAATTGAGCGAAGTATCCAAGCCGCTCAAGGACCCTACACCTCCCAGAGGGATAAAATGTTAGGGGTGAGAGCGAGAGCGTGAGAAATAAAATAGAAATATATATCTATGAAAGGGCATAAAAGAATAAGAAGACAGAAGTCGCAGATAGAAGTCAGCCCTAAAGAGAGAGGCATGATGGGTAGCTTTGTCCCTCTAGTTTATCTTGGAGAGGAGTCGGAGTGAATACCTAGAAGACATGTTCGAAAAGGGCCTAGCCAACCTTTAAACAACAGCAGCTCCCCACCATTGACCAGGTACCTATTACCTCTAAGCTAGGGATAGGGCGAACCCACATGCCTATGAGGGACAAAGAACAAAGAACGAATAAAGTAAAAAAGTAGGAGTATGGTCCAGTGGGGTTTGGAACGGAGCCCAAGACATAGTGTCGCATTTCCAGAGAGCCACCCAAAAAACTAGGGGCTTGGATAGAGTCTCGTGAGGTCTGGAGTTACCATTCCTTTGTATACTTGGCGATAAGCATCCCAATGCTGAGGGCAACAATAAGATCCCACAAATCATTCAGCATGCATGCATTTCTTTCCACAAATATCATCCTAAAAGTGTCGCAGAGTACCATTCGATTCTCTTAGCTGGGATGTGACAATGACTTTCAGTCTAAGAGAATCAGGAGGACATCGCCTAAACTAGGGGCATGTAAGCTACTCTCGTCGGTTAGGGCCACTTATGTCAAACCAAGGGCATGTCAGCTATCCTATGGTTAGACACGCTGAGCCAATACTCAACCAGGGGCATGTAAGCTGCTCTGACTGGTTAAGAGGCATCTATGTCAAACTTGGGGCATGTCAGCTGTCCTATGGTTAGACGCTTTGAGCCAATGCTCGACCAGGGGCATGTCAGCTGCTCTGTAGGTCGAAGATCCCGATAGTCTGCCGATAGGCACGATCATCAGATAATCCTAATCATCCAAGTTTGATGGCCACATCTCATTACTTGGGTACCTGGTTAGAACCAGTTGAAACTAGGGTTTTTCGTCAAAGTTGTGCACAAGATTTAGTCTGTCCAACAACTCTCTGTCCAGTCAGCTATAGTTTTTAGCTTTGGGCCAGTTTCTCTAATTCTTTCAATAACACTTCATCTCTTACCTGTACGGGGAGGACTGAGTCCTAGGACCAACCTTTACCATTTTCTCCTGACTCCTTTAATCCCAAAGTCGATCTGAGTCGCCGTTTCCTTAAGTCCCAGGAACAGCCTTTATCCCTTTACTCGCGACTCCTTCAAGTTCGGAGGAGATCTGAGTCGTTGGTTCCTTAGGTCCTATAACCAGCCTTTATCCTTTTCTTTCGACTCCTCTAAGCCCAGAAGTGATCTGAGTCGTTGTTTCCTTGAGTCCTAGGAACAACCTTTATTACTTTTCTCGCGACTCTTCTGAGCCTAGAGGAGATCCAAGTCCCTGTTTCCTTGAGTTCTAGGACAAGCCTTTATCCCTTTTCTCGCAACTCTTCTGTGCTAGAGGAGATGCGAGTCGGTGTTTCCCTAATTCCTAGAACTACCTTTATCCCATTACTTGCGACTCCTTCAAGTCCAGAGGAGATCTGAGTCGTTGGTTCATTAAGTCCAAAAACCAACCTTTATCCTTTTCTTCCAACACCTCTGAGCCCAGTGGTGATCTGAGTCGCTGTTTCCTTGATTCATAGGAACAACCTTAATCCCTTTTCTTGAAACTCCTTTAAGCCCAGAAGAGATCTGAGCCGCTGTTTCCTTGATTCCTAGGAACAACCTTTATCCCTTTTCTCGTGACTCCTCTAAGCCCAAAGGAGATTCGAGTCGTTGTTTCCTTGAGTCCTAGGACTAGCCTTTATCTCTTTTCTCACGACTCCTCTGAACCCAGAGGAGATCTGAGTCGCTGGCTCATTGAATCCAAGGAACAACCCTTATCCTTTTCTCATGACTCCATTGAGCCCAATGGAGATTCCAAGTTGTTGTTTCCTTGAGTTCTAGGAACAGCCTTTATCCTTTTCCTCACGACTCCTCTGAGCTTAAGGGTGATCCGAGTCGTAGGTTCCTTGAGTCCTAGGACCAGCCTTTATCCTTTTCTCGCGACCACTCTGAGCCTAGAGGAGATCCGAGTCACTGTTTCCTTGAGTCCTAGGAACAACCTTTGTCCCTTTTCTCGTAACTCCTCCGTGCCTAGAGGAGATCCGAGTCATTATTTCCTTCAGTCCAAGGAATAGCCTTTATCCCTTTTCTCGCAACTCCTCTGAGCTCAAGGGAGATCCGAGTCGCTATTTACTTGAGTCCTAGGAATAGCTTTTATACATTTTCTAGTGACTCCTCTGAGCTCTAACGAGATCTGAGTCGCTGGTTCCTTGCGTCCTAGGACCAAGCTTTATCCTTTTCTCGCGACTACATTAATCCTAGAGGAGATCTGAGTCGGTGTTTCCTTAAGTCCTAGAACAACCTTTATCCCTTTACTCGCGACTCCTTCAAGTCCCGAGGAGATCCGAGTCGTTGGTTCCTTAAGTCCTAAAACCAACCTTTATCCTTTTCTTCTGACACCTCTGAGACCAGAGGTGATTTGAGTCGTAGTTTCCCTGAGTCTTAGGAACAACTATAATCCCTTTTCTTACAACTATTTTAAGCCCAGAAGAGATCCAATTCACTGTTTCCTTGAGTCCTAGGAACAACCTTTATCCCTCTTCTCGTAACTCCTCCGAGCCTAGAGGTGATCTGAGTCATTATTTCCTTGAGTCCTAGGAATAGCCTTTATCCCTTTTCTCGCGACTCCTATGTGCCCAGAGGAGTTACGAGTTGCTGTTTCCTTGAGTCCTAGAACAACTTATACCCTTTTCTAGTGACTCCAATAAGCCTAGAGGAGATCCTAGTCGCTGTTTCCTTGAGTCCTAGGTCCAACCTTAATCCCTTTTCTCGTAACTCCTCTGAACCCAAAGGTGATCCGAGTTGCTGGCTCCCTGAATCCTTGGAACAACCCTTATCCTGTTTTAGCGACTCCTTTGAGCCTAAAGGAGATCCAAGTTGTTGTTTCCTTGAGTTTTAGGAATAGCCTTTATCCCTCTCCTCGTGACTCCTTTAAGCCCAAAGGACATCTGAGTTGCTGGTTACTTGTGTCCAAGGACCAGTCTTTATCCTTTTCTCACAACTCCTTCGAGCCCAGAGGAGATCCAAGTTGTTGTTTCCTTGAGTCATATGACTAGCCATTATCCCCTTTCTCACGACTCCTTTGAACCCAAAGGAGATCCTAGTCGTTGGTTCCTTGAATTCTAGGAACTGCCCTTATGCTTTTTTCGCGACTCCATTAAGCCCAGTGGAGATCCAAGTTGTTGTTTCCTTGAGTTCAAGGAACAACCTTTAACCCTTTCCTTGCGACTCCTCTAAGCTTAGAGGAGATCCAAGTCGCTGGTTCCTTGATTCCAAAGACCAGCCTTTATCCGTTTCTCGTGACTCCGCTAAGCCCAGAGGAGATCCGAGTCCTTATTTCCTTGAGTCCTAGGTACAACCTTTATCCCTTTTCTAGCAACACCTTTGAACCTGGAGGAGATCCGAGTCGTTGTTTCCTTGTGTCCTAGGAATAGCCTTTATCCCTTTTCTCTTGATTCCTCTGAGCCCAGAGGAGATCCGAGTCGCTGTTTCCTTGAGTCCTAGGAATAGCCTTTATCCCTTTTCTCGCAACACCTCTAATCCCAGAGGTGATCTGAGTCGCTGTTTCCTTGGGTCCTAGGAACAACCTTTATCCCTTTTCTCGCGACTCGTCTGAGCCTAGAGGAGATCCAAGTCGCTGTTTCCTTGAGTTCTAGGACCAGCCTTTATCCCTTTTCTCGCGACTCCTCTGAGCTAGAGGAGATCCGAGTCGGTGTTTCCGTAAGTCCTAGAACAACCTTTATCCCTTTACTCGCGACTCCTTCAATTCCAGAGGAGATCCGAGTCGTTGGTTCCATAAGTCATACAACCAACCTTTATCCTTTTCTTCCAACTCCTCTGATCCCAGAGGTGATCTGAGTCGTTGTTTCCTTGAGTCTTAGGAACATCCTTAATCCCTTTCTTCGCAACTCCTTTAAGCCTTGAAGAGATTTGAGTCGCTGTTTCCTTGAGTCCTAGGAACAACCTTTATCCCTTTTCTCGCGACTCCTCTAAGCCCAAATGAGATCCGAGTCGTTGTTTCCTTGAGTCCTATGACCAGCCTTTATCCCTTTTCTCACGACTCCTCTAAACCTAGAGGAGATCAGAGTCGCTGGTTCCTTGAATCCGAGGAACAACCCTTATCCTTTTCTCGCGACTCCTCTGAACCCAGAGGAGATCTGAGCTGTTGGTTTCTTGAATCCATGGAACAACCCTAATCCTTTTCTTGCGACTCTTCTTAGCCCAGAGGAGATCTGAGTCACTGTTTCCTCGAGTCCTAGGAACAGCCTTTATCCCATTTCTCGTAACTCCTCCATGCCTAGAGGAGATCCGAGTCACTATTTCCTTGAGTCCTAGGAATAGCCTTTATCCCTTTTCTCGCGACTCCTCTGAGCCCAGAGTAGATCCGAGTCGTTGTTTCCTTGAGTCCTAGAACAACCTGCATCCCTTTTCTAGTGACTCCTTTAAGCCTAGTGGAGATCCTAGTCACTGTTTCCTTGAGTCCTAAGACCAATTGTAATCCCATTTCTCGCGACTCCTCTGAACCCAGAGGAGATCCGAGCTGTTGGTTCCTTGAATCCATGGAACAACCCTTATCCTTTTCTCGCGATTCCTTTGAGCCTAGAGGAGATCCAAGTTGTTGTTTCCTTGAGTTCTAGGAATAGCCTTTATCCCTCTCCTTGTGTCTCCTTTGAGCCCAAAGGACATCCGAGTTGCTGGTTCCTTGTGTCCTAGGACCAGTCTTTATCCATTTCTCACGACTCCTTCTAGCCTAGAGGAGATCCGAGTCGCTGTTTCCTTTAGTCCTAGGACCAACAATAATCTCATTTCTCATGACTCCTCTGATCCCTGAGGAGATCCAAGTTGTTGGTTCCTTGAATCCAAGGAACAACCTTATCCTTTTCTTGCGACTCCTTTGAGCCTAAAGGAGATCCAAGTTGCTGTTTCCTTGAGTTCTAGGAACAATCTTTATCCCTCTCCTTGTGTCTCCTTTGAGCCCAAAGGACATCCGAGTTGCATGTTCCTTGTGTCCTAGGACCAGTCTTTATCCTTTTCTCACGACTCCTTTGAGCCTAGTGGAGATCCAAGTTGTTGTTTCCTTGAGTTCTAGGAACAACCTTTTTCCTTTTCCTCACGACTCCTCTGAGCTCAGAGGAGATCCGAGTCTCTGGTTCCTTGAGTCCTAAGTTTAGCCTTTATTCATTTCTCGCGACTCTTCTGAGCCCAGAGGAGATCCGAGTCGTTGTTTCCTCGAGTCTTAAGAACAGCCTTTATCCCTTTTCTCGTTACTCCTCCGAGCCTAGAGGAGATCCGAGTCACTATTTGCGTGAGTCCTAAGAATAGCCTTTATCCCTTTTCTCGCGACTCCTTTGAGCCCAGAGGAGATCCAAGTTGTTGTTTCCTTGAGTTCTAAAACCAACCTTTATCCCTTTTCTCGCGACTCCTCTAAGCCAGAGGAGATCCGAGTCGCTATTTCCTTGAGTCCTAAGAACAGCCTTTATCCCTTTTCTTGTGACTCTGAGCTCATGGGAGATCCGAGTTGTTGGTTCCTTGCATCCTAGGACCAACCTTTACCACTTTCTAGTGACTCCTCTGAGCTCAGAGGAGATCTGAGTTGCTGGTTCCTTGCATCCTAGGACCAACATTTACCATTTTCTAATGACTCCTATAAGCCTTGTGGAGATCCTAGTCGTTGTTTCCTTGAGTCCTAGGACCAACCTTAATTCCTTTTCTCGCGACTCCTCTGAACCCAGAGGAAATCCAAGTTGCAGTTTCCTTGAGTTCCAGGAACAACCTTTATCCCTCTCCTCATGACTCCTCTAAGCCCAAACGACATTTGAGTTGCTGGTTCCTTGTGTCCTAGGACCAGTCTTTATCCTTTTCTCACGACTCCTTCGAGCCTAGAGGAGATCCGAGTCGCTGTTTCCTTAAGTCCTATGACCAGCCCTTATCCCCTTTCTCACCACACCTTTAAACCCAGAGGAGATCCGAGTCGTTGGTTCCTTAGATTCTAGGAACTGCCCTTATCCATTATTCACGACTCCTTTGAGCCCAGTGGAGATCCAAGTTGTTATTTCCTTGAGTTCTAGGAACAACCTTTATCCCTTTCCTTGCGACTCCTTTGAGCTTAGAGGAGATCCGAGTCGTTGATTCCTTGAGTCCAAGGACCAGCCTTTATCCTTTTCTCGTGACTCCTCTGAGCCCTGAGGAGATCCGAGTCGTTGGTTCCATGAGTCTTAGGACCAGCCTTTATCCTTTTCTCGTGACTGTTCTGAGCCTAGAGGAGATCCGAGTGGTTGTTTCCTTGAGTCCTAGGAACAGCCTTTATACCTTTTCTCGTAACTCCTACGAGCCTAGAGGAGATCCGAGTCATTATTTCCGTGAGTCCTTGGAATAGCCTTTATCCCTTTTCTCGCGACACCTCTGAGCCAAGAGGAGATCCGAGTCGCTATTTCCTTGAGTCCTTGGAACAACATTTATCCCTTTCTCGCGACACCTTTAATCCCAGAGGAGATCTGAGTCGGTGTTTCCTTAAATCCTCGAACAACCTTTATCCCTTTACTCGCGACTCCTTCAAGTCTAAGGGAGATCCGAGTCGTTTGTTCCTTATTTCCTAAAACCAACCTTTATCCTTTTCTTCCAACTCCTCTGAGCCTAGAGGTGATTTGAGTTACTGTTTCCTTGAGTCATAAGAACAACCTTTATCCCTTTTCTTGCAACTCCTTTAAGCCCAGAAGAGATCCGAGTTACTGTTTCATTCTGTCATAGGAACCACCTTAATCCCTTTTCTCGAACTCCACTAAGCCCAAAGGAGATCCGAGTCGTTGTTTCCTTGAGTCTTAGGACCAGCCTTTATCCCTTTCCTCACGACTCCTCTGAACCCAAGGGAGATCTGAGTCGCTGGTTCCTTGAATCCTAGGAACAACCCTTATCCTTTTCTCGAGACTCCATTGAGCCCATTGGAGATCCAAGTTGTTGTTTCCTTGAGTTCTAGGAACAACCTTTATCCTTTTACTCACGACTCCTCTGAGCTCACGGGTGATCTAAGTCGTTGGTTCCTTGAGTTCTACGACCAACCTTTATCCTTTTCTCGCGACTGCTCTGAGTCCAAAGGAGATCCGAGTCGTTGTTTCCTTGAGACCTAGGAACAACTTTTATACCTTTTCTTGTAACTCCTCTGAGTCTAGCGGAGATTCGAGTCATTATTTCCTTGAGTCCTAAGAATAACCCTTATCCCTTTTCTCGTGACACCTCTGAGCCTAGAGGAGATCCGAGTCGCTATTTTTTTGAGTCCTAGGTGTTGGAAAAATCCTTAATACATTTTGATGATAACAAATGTCTATTGATTATTTGACAAAATAATCACTTAAGAAAATCTGATATACTCAAGTACTGAATATAAAAATCATTTATCAAAGGCACATTAGTCATATA
>JAMKQA010020150.1:0-29160 GCA_024699735.1 Posidonia australis
CTGATGAATGTATGCTTGCTTATTCTATATGCTCATGCATGAAAATGACCAAAAACATGCCAAATCAAGGAGAAGTGAAATCAAAGGAAAAAGTTAATTCGAGGGTCAAATGTAGGCATTGTTAATGTCGCTTTACTGTACGCCCTTGGGCGATGAGGAAAATCATGAATTTGTGAAATTCTCGGAAAGCGTCTCGCAAAACAGCGGAAATTGGGGATAAATCCGAGGAAATCAAAAAGGGGAAAATAATCCTTGTTTCGGGACCATGTCGGCTTTGTAAGCCTTTTACTGTACGCCCTCGGGCGATGGAAAACCAAAACAAGCGAAAACCACGGAAAACCGAGGAATACCCGGAAAATGAGGAAAAGACAAAGCTCGAAAAATAGCTAGAAAGCATGCACCAAGCACGGAAGAAAAGACGGGAAAAAACTGCGCGAGAAGATGTGAAAAGTATGCAAAATGCAAGTGTGTGCAAATCTGAAGAAGTCTAGGGGGTTTTGTGCAAAAGCCAAAATCCAAGGAAAACTGACATTCAGAAGCCCAAATCAGCGAAAATACATAGGAAAACACATTCCATGCATGTATGAAGAAATCTAGGGTCAAATGTGCATTCCTAGTCAAAATGAAGTTCTATAGGGGCTAAAATGCAATTTTACCACTTATGCATGCAATGCAAATCAATTCTGCATAAAATTAGGGTAAAAATGCAATAAAATGTCTCAGAAATGATTCAGGAAGTTTCACGGGAAAATGGTCATTTTACCCCTAAAAACAGGCAATCAGAGTAAAATCCATGAAGTTCAGGGGCTAAACTGCAAATAACCCAGCAAAGAAAGCATCTAGAAGAAATTCAGAAATTCAGAGGGTCAACATGCAATTAAACCATGAAAACAAGCTTCTGAAATGTTTTTAAAACAAAATCAGAGAGTTTTATGCAATTTTCACAGTAAAATAAGCCTTCTGGAAGTTTCCTGTAAAAGACAGGGGTCTAAATGCAACTTTCCCAGCAAAAACATGCTTCTGGAAAAGTTTCAGAGAAGTATGAGGGCTAACATGCAATTAAACCATGGAAAACAACTATCCAAAGAGCTTTTGAAATATGCAAGGGCTTAAATGCCATTTTCACCGTAAAAATGAACTGCCAAAATAATTTTGAGAAAGCTCAGAGTCCTATATGCAATTTTCACGATAAAATGAACTATCAGAAACATTTTGAAGACATTTGGGTCTTTTATGCAATTTGCACAGAAAAATGAACTTCCAAGAAGTTTTAAGAAAGTGCAAGGTCTTTTTAGCAAAATGTCTGAAGGAAAATGTGTTTCAAAGACTCTCGGGGCTTTTATTAAAGTTTTAAACTCAGAAAACATTATTTCAAATGTTCAGGGTAAAACATGTAATATTTTCAGTTAAAACTTTATTTGAAACATTTTAGAAAAATGATTGTAGGACTTATATGCAATAAAAGGACCAAAAAACTAATTCCAGAAGGACCTATTTGCAAGAAAAACATAAACTCCTGATTTTATTTAAAATAAAGTTATTTAAAATTTTTTAAAATGAAAAAGAAACGACGGTCGTCGGCGACGGAGCTCGCTGATGACGACCGCCGGAGAAGGGCAAACAAAGCCTTCCCGTGGTCCGATCTAAGATCAGACCCCACGGGAAGCAAGAGGGAGAAGCAAGGAACACATCCAATGGATTGGATGGGGCGCCCAACGACTGGAACGACTTCCCCACCTTACTCACCGTCGGTGCTCTGGCGACGGCGTCGGGGAAGAAGGAGCTCTCCGGAGGCTGAGGAGCGGTGTTCCAAGGCTCTTGGTGGCTGCGGGATGCTGCGGTGACCCTTCCAGAGTAGCGCGAAGGTTGGTGGAGCGAGGTGGTGGCCTGACCGTTGTCACTGCGGCTTCCTCCGGTGAGCGACGTTGCTGGGATGATCGGGGGCTCGCGGTGTGGATCTAGTGGTTCGAGAGTGCTCGCGGGGCATGAAGGATGGTGTCTGGACCAACGGAGGAGTGCGGGATGCTGGAGGCTGCTCTAGATCCCGTCGTCCTCTCTGGCGACGACGGGATCAGAGAGCTATTCCGACAGGCGTCGCGCAGGCTGCTGGGAGCGGCAAAACGGCAACGCCGGGGCACGACGAGCTCCGGGAAGACCAGAGGAGGAGGAGAGAGGGCTCGAGTGTCCAGGAGACTTCCTGGATTGCCCCCCCACCTTTGTCGCCGGAGTTTGGCGACGGCAGGGCACCAGGCAGCAATTCTGACCAGAGAATCCCTCTGGATCTCTGGGAATCGCTCCAGAAAGGGAGAGGAAGACCTAAGGGCTACGAATTACAAACTAAAATAGTTTGGAGGGGTCCAGAGGGCGTACCTGGTCGGAGTCGTTCCGTCGGAGCTCTGAATTCTCCTTCTCACTCCCTGCTCTCTCCGAATTTCTGTGGCTCTCCCGGCTTGTCTTTTCTCTCGTGCTCCTCTTCTTATATAGGCAAGCAGAGAGTGGAACCCATCAATCGTAACAGAATGCCTCTCTCCTGAAACGGAATCCTAACTGCTATCCCCTCTTTGCTCCCTTGGCTGCCAACAAGATGAACGGTAATCCAGCGGTCGCGTCGGTGATCGATCTAGTGGCTAGGGCTGTTGGATTGGAGTGGGTTCAGTGGCTGGTTCAAGTGAAGCTAAGGAGAAAAAATGGGTTCAGTGGGTAAGGAGGAGAAATGTGAAAATTTTGATTATTTTTGGTAGGAAAAAAACTTAGGTAAGTGAAGGAGGATTTTGGGTTTAATTTTGGTAGAAATAGGTTTAACTTTGGGAAATCAAATGGGAGGAAATGTAGGTTGAGCCATTGAGGGCCTTTTGGGCTTCATGGGCTCATGTGGGCCTTGTGGGCCCCCATGGGCCCAAATGGATTTTGGTGGGCCCAAACAAGTTGAATGAGAGTTAAACGGGCCTAAATTGGTTTAATGGGCCAAAATGGGCTAATTGGGCTTAATGGGCCTAAGTGGGTTTCATGGGCCTCCATGGGCCTATGTGGGCCTTCATGGGCCCAATTGGGTCTCCATGAATTAAATGCCCTTGGTTAGAGCTCAGCCACCACATCTCCCTCTTGCAAAATCAGAAAATTGGGGTATCTACAGAAGGTTACTCAAAATAGGAGTGAGAATGCGACCAAGTAAGTGTACTATCATAGTGTAAACCTAAAAGGTAGTGATGGATAAACACTTGTAGAGAAACAACAAGAGAGGCGTACCCAAAATAAAAAAAAGAAAGAAAATCAAAAAGGAAAAGAAAAGAAGGCCGCAAGGAAAAAGAAAACCTTGGGAATATTTAAAGTGCATTAGGACCAAACACTCGATGAGTGGGACCTAAACTAAAGCCAACGTTAAGAGTTCACCGTATCTTGAGCCCCCATCCTCCCATCATGCATAGGCAAGGGATAGGAAGCCCTAGAATTTTAAGGACTGAGTAAATAGAGAAGATAATAATCGACTAAGACTTGTACAAAGTTTTAAGTTCTCAAAGGACAAAGTATGATCAAAGGGAAGGCTCTCTCACCATGAATAATAGGAGGTAATAATGCCAGATCTATAAGAGGAAGGGTTATGACCACACTCATCAAACAAAAAATGATAAAAATAAAAAATCTAAATAACCAAAGAAATTATAAAATGTAACACCATAGTGTACTACATACTGTTACCAGTACTACCCATGCTTTAAGCAAAAACTAAGATTAGCATTAAAATAACTTAAACTAACTACCCAAAACCTTTGTGTGGCTAAGTGACACCAAAATCTCTGCATCAGAACTAGACTGTACCTCTAAGCTGCACTTGGAAAAAAAATACTAAACAAAAATGCATGAGTAATATCAATATCACCCAGTACACGTCCACCAAAAACCACGGCAAAAAACACGAGAAACCCATGATCATGGTCATTAAAACGAAGCTAAAAAGGCATTTCAAGTATGAAAAACTCTATCATGATTTGTTTGAAATTCATAATTGCAATAACATGTCTTTTCAATCCATCTCATTTTCCATTTCAAATCACATGCACATTTAAACCAATTAGTGCATTCAAAACCTCATCGGAAACCGTCTCATAAAAACCACACTTAGTCCAAACAAAACTTGTCATGTGACCCTAACCACAGGTGGCTAATTTGGTCACAAGTAGTGGCTAAAGACTCCTACTTCTCTCAACTGTATTACCACGGTGAACTTCCCCATGTAGGGGTTCAACTGCCTCATCCAACAAGCCTTACAATACCACATAAGTCTCAACATGCACGAGGTGCATCCTCACGATGCCCTTTGGTGCCTGGACACCTGAGGACTCCAACCCTAGGCCCTGCCAACACTGGGCACAGAGGGTAATATTGTCTCTTTTACCTGGGCCTTACAATACCACAACAGAGTCACAGTCTTTCTCACCTAGACCGGTCATCGACAACCATGCGTTAGGACTCGCAATTGACTTCACTAAGGTCTTTTCTCCCCACTCCATTGGTTACTACCCTACTGCTATGTGGATCTGACTAAAAACCATGGAAACCCTTTTTAAAAACGTCCATTTCCTTTTCCGAATCATTTTTCAAAATGTTTTTCATCACAGAAACATCTCTAAAAATCAAATCCACAATTGAACATAATTAAGCTAAGTGTAACGGTCAAAACCATCTTTATTCACCAAAACATGTTGCATAACTAGGTGGGGTTGTGCTTGGAATGTGCGGCACATACGTGGGCCTGGAATGTGCGCCACCTATGTGCACCCTAGGCAGATTTCCAGTGACTTAGAGTAGCTCTGTCATAAATTTCCCCAAGTGGGAGTTGTCAATGGACCTATCTCTGGCACCTTAAAAATTCCACAAAATACGTAAAAACGGTGAGCTCTAAGTCTTCTATCTTTTGGGACAAGTTTCATCAAAAAACCGACTTATAAAACTTAGGTTATGAAAATTTAAAGTACCAAGGGTCACTATTGAGTACTATAGCAAAGCCTTCGAAAATTTATTTGATAATCAACAATAATTTCCTAAAAATTCAAGGATTTCATTCATTCATTGGAGAACAACCAATTCTACTATAAATGCATGAAATTGAACTAAATTGGTTAGGAGATTGGGTGTGGGATGTGTATAGTGGATGGGTTCCGACGACTTCCTTCTTCTTCAACAAATCCCACTACCTCCAGCGAGCTCTCCCTGCCCTCTCCCTTTCTCCCAAACCTCCCTCTTGTCCCTCTCTTCTTTGGCCCTCTCAAATTACTCCACTTTGATGCCTTCCCTCTTCCTCTCCTCCACTATTTATATTCTCCTTTTTTGTCGTCAATTGTTGCCATTCGTTGTCGGAAACCATTCGAGTAGGGAATGGAGAGGGAACAACACTAACTAGACGAGGTGTGGGTGGTGCAGGGTAGCACCTTTATGTAACCCAACATGAGGAGGCCAGGTAGAGATTGCTTGATGAAGCACATCGGTCCAAATACACCATTCACCCTGGGAGTACAAATATGTACTAGGACCTGAAGTGGAACTTTTGGTGACCTGGCATGAAGAGGGATGTTGCTGACCATGTGGCAAGGTGTACAATATCAACTGGTCAAGGCAGAGCACCGGAGACCTAGAGAAAACATGCAGCCATTGGATATTCCCTTGTGGAAGTGGGAGCACATCTCCATGGACTTCGTGACTAGTTTACCACGTAATAAGAGAAAGAATGACACCATGTGGGTGATCGTGAATTGGTTAACCAAGTCTACTCACTTCCTAATCATTCGGGTCGAAGCTTCTGATGCACAGTCTGACGGAGCTGTATGTGTCCGAGGTGGTTCAGCTACATGGTCTTTCGGTATCCATCGTATCTGACAGAGACATGAGGTTCACCTTAAGGTTTTGGAGGACTCTATAGGAGGCCTTTGGCACAATGCTCAACTATAGCATAGCATTTCATCCTCAGTTAGACGGTCAGACAAAGAGGACTACCCAGATGCTGAGGATATGCTTAGACCATGTGCCCTTGACTTGCAAGGGTGTTGGGAGGACCATCTACCACTGATTGAGTTCGCCAACAACAATAGTTATCACTTGAGTATCGGGATGGCCATATACAAAGCCCTGTATGCTAGGTCATGTAGATCGCCGATTTGCTGAAGTGAGGTGGGTGAGCATCGGTTGATTGGTCTTGAGCTTGTGCAGTTGTACGCAAACGAAGTTGATTTGATACGTAGCAGGCTGTTAGCTGCACAGAGTCTGCAAAAGAGTTATGTCGACTGGAGACAGAGATCACTGGAGTTTCTAATAGGAGACTATGTGTTCCAGAAGGTGTCACCAACCAAGGGTGTTATGATGTTCGGGAAGTGTGGGAAGCTAAGTCCTCACTATATCGACCTATACCAGATTGCCCAAAGGATCGGTGAGGTTGTTTATCGATTGGATCTACCACAAGAGCTGTCATCCGTGCACAACGTGTTCCATGTCTCCATGCTAAGGAAGTACTTGGTTGATGCATCTTAAGTGATTCCAGTTCAACCAGAGCAGCTCCAGGAAGATCTGTCCTTTGTGGAGGATGCCATTCAAATTGTTGACCGTAAGGAGTAGGTGCTGCGGAACAAGGTGATTCTGCTAGTTTTGGTGCGGTGGCAGCATCATGGAGCCAAGGGGGCCACGTGGGAGTGTGAGGAAGCCATCCTAGCTAAGTATCTGTATCTTTTCGTCTACAAGTGATTTTAGGGGCGAAATCTTCTTTTAAGGTGGTTAGGATATAATACTTGTAAATTCATTTTTTGTATATATATATACTTTTAATAAATTTATTTCTGAGCAGGTGTTATTGTCTCAAGGCCCCATTTGTGTGATTTTGGGCTTGAGTCTCGTGGGCTAGCGGTTGCTTGTGTATTCTTGTGCTTGTCTTTACGTGGTTGGCACTGTGCGTATGGCATTGTGCTTGTGGGTCCGTGTGTGGGCCTATGTTTGTAGGCTGGTTGGTGAGGCTTGCAGTTGGCCTCGTGCTGGGATTTTGTTGGTTGAGCTCGTTTGGGGAGGCTTGTAGGTGGAACGCATTGGTACGCATGCGTTCAGCTACTGCATTTGCATGGCTTTATAAGCCCATGTACGCTCTCATGCACGAATGCCCTCTCTTCTTATTTCTTTCCTTCTTCTCCTTCGTCCTCATGCTTCCTCCTTCCCTCCTCTTCCTTGTGACTACTGACTCCTCCCTCTACCTCAGCTTTCCCCTTCTCCACCTCTCTTCTTCCCCTCCCACTCTCCTATCTCTCCCTCCCCCACCCACTCACTCTCTCCCGCACCCATTCTCTCCCTCCCTTGTTTCTCCTATCAGTGGTGCTCATGAGGAGTAGAGGTCGTGTAACACCTGTAAAATTCATTTTGTAATTATTTACATTTTTATGAATTTATTCCTAGACAGGTGTTACTGTTTCGAGGCCTGTTGTGTGGATTTGTGTTTTTGAACTTGGGCCTCGTGGGCTGGCTTCTCTGGTGTGTCCCTTTGTCAGGTTGGCATTGTGCATTGTGGCACTGTGCTTGTGGGCCTGGGTGTCGGTCCATGTGAGGCCCGCGTTAGTGGGCCAGAGTGATGTCCCTGAGATTGTAGAGTGGCCGTGGTCGTGCAGGGTCGCCAGTGTTTGTCGGAGCTGGTCGGTGTTCGCCAGAGCTGGCCGAAGGGTCGTCAGAGCTTGTTTCAGGTACGTATCCCCAATCCCTGTAATAGAGAGCATGAAATATGGTATAAATTGATAGGATTGCATGGAATCTAGGTAAATTTACATTCCTAGAATTTATTGTGAATTTATGGTGGATTTATTGGCATTTATGCCAGTGGTTCTGATTTGGGTCGTTTTGACACTTATGCCTTTGCAATTTTATATCTTGATGCATGGTGAATGGATTTTGGTTTTGTTTGTGTGGATTTGGAGTAGACTCGAGGGTCTACATTTTATGTAGGATTTTTGGTATTTGTTTAGGGGGTTCAATCGAAGGTCCCAATTGGGGCGATTTCAGACTATCAAGATTGGATCGTTTTTTGTTTTTCACAGAATTCGACATACCAAACCATTTCTGTATGCCATTTTTCTATCAGTTTCGTCCTCTAGTCAAATTTGGTCGTCCGATTTTGGATGGTGGACCGAATCAGTGGATTTTGGTCAACCGAACAATCTTCGGTATATCGATTTTGGCTTGAGTGTTGACCATTGACCTAATTTGGTCGACCGAACCAGGGTTTTTCGGCATACCGAACTTGTTTACGACATGCTGAATCTGGGCCCAAATGCTTTTGTAAAATATGATTTCCGAGGGTTTTCTGGATTGGTTTGTTTTATCCCATTGAGATGGGATTGTGGGTCGTCAGTGATAGTCCCTTGGGACACTTGATGTGCCATTTTGTCGAGGTTTTGGAAGAGTTTTCAAAGATATGAAAATAGTTTTGAAAATGATTTCAAAGAGATGAGTTGGTAGATTTGGAAAATGATTTTCCTAATTTTTTGTGTGTGGGCCGAGATAGTGTGGGACTGTGTCGTCGAGACCAAGGAATGTGACGACATTCTTGGGTGGCGGGCACGACTCCTTGGTTGAGGTCGGGGGCCGAGATACCTGAGGCTAAGGGGCGTCGAGTCTTGAAGGTATAAGACTCCTTGATTGTCGTCTCGAGGCTGGGGTTGTGGTCTGTGGGTTGAGGTGTCTTGCAGCATGGTGGGGAGGTATGATACTCTTGCTGTCGCTGTAAGCACTGAGGCTCAGGTGTCGTCGAGTGCGGAGGTATGACACTCCCTCCTAAGCACTGTGTGTGGAGGACGTAGTGAGGAGATAGACCCTATGGTGGCCAGTGCTGGTGGGACACATGCCTTGTAGCTGGTAGCGTCCTAAGAGACAGAACAGCCTTCCCAGGGAGGTGTTGGCTTTTAAGGGTTCTCTAGAGAGGGAGAATTGTGGGACAGTGAATGCTCCTACATAGGGTGGCCATCACCGTGGTAGTGCAGAATACTATGGTCACTCCTTGGTGGACTGCTTTTGACCAGAGTTTGGTTGCCTAGCGCCAGGCTTCCCGACTCACTGTGTGTAGTTTTGGCCATTGAAAGCCCTTGCTTGTGGTTTTGGGCTAGTAGAGCCCTAGTTGTGGTTTTGGTCGGTGTGGGCATAGTTTGTGAGGTTTTGAAAAACTAGTTTGCGAAATGAGTTTTTAAAATAAAAGTAATTATGATTTGCTTTCCACGGTTTTCTTAGGGTGCGTACTGGGTGACTCCTATCACTCATGCGTTTCCCTTGTGGTTTTGGTTTGCAGGTGTAGACATGCAGTTGGTTTAGCATAGTGCATATAAATTGGTTGGTTTAGTTAGATATTTCATGTTTGGCTTTAATTTTTTCGTAATTTAATTTATTTTAAATTATTATGGAAAATGCAGGCATCACAGGTCAACGACGGCTTGAGGTGGCATGTGGCGGTGCGTGGAGCTTTGGTGTAGTGTCCATGAGGTCATGGAGTGGTCGAGGATGCTTGGGATTGTCGGAGACTAGATTGGAGTTGCCAAAGATCGTTTCGAGGTTCGCCCTCCAATTCTTGTGTAGAAATCATGTAAAATGGTAGAATTGCCTAGGATGCATGTAATCTAGGCTAAATTTAATATTTTGGAATTATTGGCTATTTATTGTGGCATTTATGGTGATTTATGGTTGTTGTTGGGTTTCAGTCCCTTTTGACCCCTCTGTGTTTGGAAATTGATATCTTCCTACGTGGTGAATGGATTTCGGTTTTGTCTATTGGGTTTTGGAGTAGACTCGAGGGTCTACAACATTTATTTTGGGTGAAATTTTTGGTGATTGTTTTGCAGGTCCACCCCTAGCTCCAACTTTGGGAGAAATTTTTGGGTTCTCAGGTTTAGGGCTATCAGATTTCTTAGAGAATAGCTAAGGCGTGGGCCGAATGCGCTGCCCACATGCATGGGTTGGTCAGGACTATTTTTGGGTCTTTTTTGAAATCTTGAGTATTTAGAACTATGGATGTCCCAATTTTGCATTTCCCAGAGTTTATATAGGATAGGAACTTTTGAGGCTCCCTAGATCACATGGTTAAGGATCTCTAACCTTCTTCTAGATTTTCCTATGGAATTTCTGTGTTTTTTTCGGGTTTTAATGCATCTCAGTGGAATAAGATAAAAGACAGGGGACAATCTGTAAAAGACCAGGAAGTTGCCACCTTGAGAGGCAACAAGACTAGTTGCCACTTTAAGAGGTGACATGCCTAGTTGCCACATCGAGAGGCGACAAATCTAGTTGCCACGTTTAGAGGCAACGAATCTCATCGCCAAATGAATAGGTGACAAGAATCATGGACCTCTTTCTCCACATATTTTGTCATCTTGGCCATTAATATAATATTTGGGATATTTATAAATATTATTATGATTTTTCCCATAATTATTATAATTTCTGTAATTTTCTAACTTTTAAATATCTATGCATATCATATAAATCATTATAAATGCTAAATAATTCCAAACAATTATTGAAATTTGCATGACTTGATAATTAAGGCTACTTATCTTTATTTTTACCAAAAATGAGATTTTATGATAAGTTATCACATTTTATTGTTATAGCTTATATTTAATTCATGATAATGCTAAGAAATAAAGACAAAATCTAAAATATCGAAATAATTGCCAATCTATTTTAAATCAAATACATCATTGATTTTAATTGAGTTTTCTCATAATTATTAAATATTTTATTTTCAAATCCAATTTACTTAACATTTTAAGTGGATTTTGAATTTAGAAATTAATTTAAAATATCTTTCAATTACGAGTATGATTTTTCAGAATTGATTTGGTCAATATTTGATAATAGATTCGTAATGGATATTTTGATATCTTAATTTTCAAAATTATGCCTTTTTGGTAGCTCATTGCCACATGGACTGGTGACTAGCTGATGTGGCAGATTTCTTGCCATTCAACTGCTGGTTTACCACATGCACTGAATCCGGAGTCTTATGACTAGTCGCCTATATTGGTGGCTAGTCAGAGATTTTGTCGCTTGTGTTATAGGTGACGAGATCCATAAAGGATTTCTTCCCATATTCTGTGAGTTTAATCCTAGTCATTGACATATATCTCGTCTTTGACGAGATCTCCAGCCCCCAAACTCTATAAATAGACCTCCTAGGCCTTCAACCTAAGGGGTGGCACTTCGAAAACCCTAGGAGTCAGTTTAAACCCTAGAAAGAAAGAGAGAGAGAGAGAGAGTCGTAGCCCTTCCTCCAGTTTCAAGCCCTTAGAAGCTCTGATCCACTAGAGATCCAATCTCCTTCAAAGCCAAAGCACATCTTCGAAGCTCCATCAAATCAGCCTCTACCTCTTTCATCCACTCCAAAGCACACAAGGGTGAAAGGGAGTATTTTGTATTATTGCATTTTCGTTAACATAAATCCATTGCATACAAAATTGTTCACAACATATGCATGCAGGGACAACCCCTAGTCAGTATTTCATTTTAGTTATTCACGTTATTTATTTTTGTTACTCTTACAACACTTGGACTAATCTAGATTTCTTGTTTCTTGTGTGTTTTGAAGGGAAGAATATTACATGAGCACGAGGAGGCTGTTGGGTAACATCCTGTCGCCGACCCTATGAACCAAGAACCCACACAACCACAACCACTACATCTCCCGTAAGCGTCTTGTCAGCCAACTTCAATAAAGGACAAGTGTCGATCACAAAGGTTATCGAAGTACGTGGAGCAATGACGACCTTCATCAACACCCCTAAATTCGCATCCACAAAAAACTGGCGATTACGGTGGGACTAGTTTAAGCTAATCATTCGTGCAATGTAAGTTTTTCTTCCCTTCCCTTTCATCTAATTTTCATTTATTTCTAAACATTAGTTGCAGTTTTAGGTCTGGGTCGTCGTGAGTTTAGGTTTTCACGATGATTAGGCCCCTAAGTTTGTTTTTTCTAGAAAATAATTGTTTTGTAATTGTAGACACCCTGATTTTGAGGTGGCTCATAGATAAACACTCTGAAGATGTTGCTTTGGATTTAGTAAGCCCAACCACTTTTGAATCCTATTTGACATTTTTGCACAAAATAACCACAAGCCTGTAGCAAACCGTGGCCCAATTAGCAATTCAGAGCACTAGATTGGAGCATCTAGCAGGAGCACCAAGGTGGCGCACGAAGCTGGAGCACCACAGTGGTACACCATGCTGGAGCACCATAGTGGCACACCAAGCTGGCGCACAACCACTTTTCAAGGTGCTAGCTGCTGGCTTTCCATCTTCTATGCTTGTAACCCTCGCCAGCGTAGCAAATATCCCTTGCAAATCTACGCAAGACTCTTCGTTTGCGAGGCTGTCTGCATCCCATGGGAGTTACCTTTGTGAAACTCTATAAAAAGCCATCCATTAGCAACCTTTTGAAAAAAACACTTGGCAACTCATCTCTCTTGGTTAAGTTACCTATCTACTCCCAGCAACTCACTCTCATTTCCAGAGGATACCCTTACATTCCAGAGCATTCTCAGCTCATCTAAAGCAACAAGGAAGTGTTATCTTGTGCCTTCAAGGAAGAAACATCTTGGGCAAGGTAAGATCCTTGTTCCTCTTTTTACTCATCCTTTATTTTAAGCTCTAGGTATTACACTGTATAAAGCATGCAATGCACTAACATATGGTCAGTTAATAATCTGTTTTCGTGTTGTTTATATGATAAGATGATTGCTCCTACATGTATATCCACAATGCTTCTATGCCATGTTAAATTCTGCATCATGTAATCTCTATTTTTACATATTGAATCTTGATTCATGCAAATGCTTGCAGTGAAATGAACTGCAAATATACTCTTTACATTTTTATCATCTTTACATGATTGTTAGGTTCATTAATTCATTGCATACTCCTTAGAGCCTACTAAGCAGCAACTTCAGCGCATTAACCCATGAACTTGCATGATTAAGAAATGATAAAGAGACTTTTATGCTTGTTTTTTTTATCATGGTTCAGTTATCTACCCTTTAAATAATCGATTTGGTTAAGATTAATCGCATTACATCTCTAGCAGCTGGACCAGAATCTGAAATCAGACTGTTGTCTGATTCAGATTTTCTGGAGTGCACCACACTGGAGAACCAATGTGGTGCACCAGGGTGGTGCACCTCACCAGAGCACCATTCTGGCGCATCATCCTGGTGCACCAGTCTAGTTAGAGAGCAAATCATCATCTTTACATCATGATCTGCATGCTTTTCCGGATGTTTTTGCCTTTGATTTTTATGATGTGTATTCTCCGATATGTCATGACTTTGCATGCATGATCTTAGTCTTGGATAGCACTGTTTTTAAGACTCTTTGCATCTCGAATGTTCAGCCTGTTGCTGAAATCTGGTGAACTGATTGCCCCATGAACTCCTATTTGGGAGGTTCTCATGCAACAGTCCATGATCTAGATCTTGATAGCATGGTTGAAGCTTATTGTTTTTTTTATTTAGCATAAGGATGGTGTTGTCTTGTGTGAGGCATACAGCCCTTGAGCACAAGACCCATATTATGTTTTCACGCTTAGATTTCGATAGATACTCATGTTGTTTTTTTTCTGATGAGTCCACAAGTTTACAGGATTTTATATTGCATGGCATTAGGCTGGTTTACTGTCTGATCTGTGATTTTCTCTGGCACACTTTTCTAGCACACATCAGTAGAGCACATAGGTGGCGCACCAGACTGGAGCACCAATTTGGCGCACCACACAAGCGCACCAACCTGTGTTCTGTCGCACACAGTAGCTTTTGGCATGGCATTTAGCATGTTTCCTATTTGGATTTGCCTTTGGTTTTCTCTGGTTGTCTTCCTGGGCATATCAGGATGACTCCACTCTGTTTTCAGCCACTTTTATGCATGATAGCTCATATTTTGCATATAGTAAAGCAAGGATGAAAGTCATTCGGTTTTTTTAGATCTTTGATCATACCTGTGCAACATCCCTGCATCGGTAATTGACCCACCGCACGGGTGACCTTTCTGAGCATTAAGACACATCCTACAACCTAGGCACCCATGTTTTGCATAGGTCACCACTCATATATAGCATTGCATTGCATATCGCCCTCGGGCGTAAGGAAAAGGCTGAAAAGCCGACATTCCATACAAGTAAATGAGAAACCCATTAAAAAACCGATTTTTGGGCGCACGAGGGTGCTTAATACCTTCCTCGTGCGTAACAGGGATCCTTGCCCATTTAAAGCTTTTGAAGACCTTTTCCATTGGTTTTATCGTGTGATTTGAATGTTTTTTAAGTGGTTTTCCTCGTCCCCCGTTTTAAATAGACTAGGTGGCGACTCTTGCATTTTTATCATTATGTTTATTTTTATACCGTGACTTTGCTGATCCTCACGCCAAGCTTGAGGCTGTCGCTGGTATGGTTACAGGAACTGGCGACTCCGTTGGGGATTACCAGATCCTGACTTTTGATTTGGGTTTTTTGTTTACTTTGGCGTTTCTCCTTGCTTGCTTATTTCCATGCTTTGCTTTGTTGTCCCCTGTGTAGCATAAGTTGTATCTTCTTTGCATTTTATGCATGCCTTTTGTATGATGGGTGTTTTCGTTTTACGCATTTGCTATGCCACCACTTTCTGCACATAATATGCACATGTCTTTTGTATGTTGATTGATGTTTCCTTTGCATGTTTTCTTCCCTTCTTGTATATGCCATGTCTAGGAAATTAAAGACATGTTTGCTCTTCCCCTTTTGGTTAATAAAAGCATAAAAACCAAAATCAATAAATCAGACACAAACTAGTGACAAATTGCAAACTTTCCCCTGTGGTTTAATAAATTTTCAAGTAAAAGACTTAAAGCATACTTTGCATCCATCATATAGGGCATGTATCTTCTCATCTCTTGAGTCCACCTATATAGTTGGCGAAGGACATTTCTCGGTTTTCTCATTCTATGGCTTTGGCATGGGATGAAATACAAGTATGTCCCCCCTTGTCCGGAGTTGTGTCAGTGTTATTAGAGGGTACAACCTACTGCTTTGGCAGAGGACGAGGCCCCGAACGCACCACCCGTTCAGTACTTAAGCTTTGGCTGGGATTTAGGACGGGGACCTTCATCTTTCTAACCTTGAGTTGGATACCCATTTATCCTTGTGTGGACTCGGAGTAGATGACTTGGTAGGACACCCCTAGACTAATAGAGAGCGCATACTAGAAGCATTCATGCATTTGCATCTCATACCACCATAAACATTGTGTCATTTCTAATTTGTTTGTTTTGTGCATAGAATACTTGTCAGTGTGCGAGTTCCTTAGCCAGAGCTTGAGGTTTTCCTTTCACTGATACTCGTTGTGACCCCATTCTCGACCACGTCTCCTGAGTTATCCGGCACTTTTGATGATAGCTCGTCCTAGGATTGGTCCTCTCATTCCCAGCCACAGTCCGATCTTTACTCGCTCGCGATCTGCCAGGGCCCAGCATGCTAGCGAGCCTCTTCATCTGCTGTTCAGGAGGAGGTCGCCGTTTCGGTGTACCCTTCCTTTGTTTCTGTCCCTGTGGTCACTGCTACCACCACTTTCGCCCTAGCTTTCGGAGGACCTCCACCACCCCAGTTTTGTGTCCCTATGGCTACCGTGCCTTCGGGATCTCCACCTGCTTGGTCTCTACTACTTTTGGGGCCTCAGCAGTTGAGTCTATTCTTGTGACCCATTTGCTGCTCCTCCTCAGAGCTATGTGTTTACCAACCCTCCTCTGACTGCGTCTGTCTCTGTAGTAGCCTCCCCCTAGTTTGGACAACTGGGATCTCAGCTTCCGATTTCTTCTCCTGCTTTGCCTCTGTCCATTAGAGCCACGGCGACGATCTCATGACCGCACAGTTGCAACACATGTCGGCCCTCGCCCAGCAGCTGCAAGGATTGACACTGGCGCTCTAGCCCTTCTCAGCTTTGTCTTTTCCGACTTGCCCTCGCATTCGGCTCTAGGATCACAGTTTGCACCCACAGCCTTCGCCATCCCTCGTCTCTCCAGCGATAGGGGTGTCGACATTGTCTTTTGCAACACCACCATAGAACCCACCACAGCATGCATCTCTACTATTTGGTGGTCAGCCATCTCGGCTGACGGGAGCACACGCCGTGAGCATTGTACTCGAGGCTGTTCCGGTCCAACAGCTCTTGCTCCCGCATTCTGCACCTACTGTAGCACCACCCCCTGCCTTATCATCACCCTTATACCAGACACAAGCCTCATCTTTCATCCCACAGCACTCAGCACCCATGCACGGGTACACTAGCCATCCTGCCATAGCACCAGACAACGGAATGGTGGATCCGAAGGAGCACTTAGGGGTGACCCATACAGTGTACGCGACACCTACCTCAGCTGCACAATCTACGACTGCAGTAGCTCTAGACGCTCTCCTTACGAGGGTGAATGATCTAGAGCGCACACTCTGTCAAGTGCAAGGCGAGGACCACCGGTCCTACAAATTCTAGGACCTTTGTTATTTTCCAGAGGCGACTCTCCCACTGAACTTCCAAATCCCAGAATTCAACAAATACAATGGTAGAGGCTGCCCAATCTCCCACCTTAAGGCCGATTGCGGTGACCTCGCCCAGCTCGAAGCTGACGAGAGATTGCTCATCCGCTTGTTCCAGAAGAGTCTTGCGGGGCCTACGTTGAAGTGGTTCACTTCCCTCGACATGGCCACCATCAGGACTTGGGACGACCTTGTCCAGGCGTTCCTCAAATAGTATTCCTTTAATCTTTACTTAGTCCCAAAGCGGGAGGACTTAGTCACTCTTAAGTAGAGGCCTTAAGAAACATTTGGGGAGTATGTTGGACATTGGCGGTCCTTGGCTTAGTAGGTCAAAGATAGACCCTCCGACGAGGAGTCTATTGAGATAATGATCCGAGGAGCACAACCAGCAGTTGGGGCTCTGCTTAGCATTCTACCAGTCACCACCTTTTCTACACTGCTCCAGGCGGGTGCCCGTGTTGAGAGCCCACTACGCGGCGGCAGTTTTCCAGCACTCTCTGCATTTGCCAAGCAAGCCACTTCCTTACATAGTGGCGCTAGTAGCAACAACAATAACAACAACAACCATAATGCCAATCCACCTAGGAGGCGGGATCCCTCCAAGAACATAGTTTCCTATATTAGATCCCCTACTACTCCGGAAAATGTCCGCCCGCCCCCGCAACGCCAAGTAGTGTATGCACCCACACCTATACCTAGAGCACCAAATGCATTGCACATTACCCCCACTGCCACACCAGTGTACCCTGCCCCACCGGTCAGGATGCGTCCACCGTTGGCATATCCACAGCCGAAGCGACAACGCCGTGACAGGCGCCACTATACCCCATTAGTGGAGCTGTTGAGCATGGTATTCCCCAAGGTCGCATCCCTTTTGAGGCTGCCTGAGGTGCGCCCACTGCCTAGTCCTCTTCCAACCTGGTATAACACGAATGCGTTTTGCAATTTCCATTGGGTAGCAGGTCACTCGACGGATAATTGCCTGATACTCAGTGACGCTGTCTAGGACTTGATTGACCATATGGTCATCATGATTACCACTCAGGCGGCCGGCCCCACACCCACACCAGTAGCCGCACAAGCACCACCGGCACACCCCAATATAGTTAATCAACCTTTGCCACAGCATTCATCCTCGGAAGCATCAGGTTCCTCGGGAGTCAATTTTGTTTCTTCTTCTGAATCTATCTCGCCCTCCATCCTTCCAACTGATTTGATTCATGATGAGTCGTCCCCTTTTCCCCACCAGTTGTATTGCTCTTTCCTCGGCGGTTTCAAGGAATCTATTAATATGATTCGTTCAGTTGCCGTGTCGGAGTACACCATGGCGCCGCCTGTCATATAATCCCAGCCACCAGCCCCGATTTGTTTATCAGCTTGGCCCCAGTCTGGGCCAAGTCCGACCTCATATCCTCAGACCCACCAATATCCTCAAACCTACCAGTACCCTTAGACTTACCCTCATGCTTACCAACAGTCTTCAACCATGCCTGTACAGTTAATTGCTCGCCCCCCAGTGGTTGTTACTCTTACCCACGACATGCATTGTGTCCCCTACAACTATGCCATAGGAATGTGCGCGGAGGTGACATGATCGGGTAGAGTATACAAGCCCCCGACACCAAGGCCTAATTCCCCAACATAGAACCCTAACCTGTCCCAAGCCCAGTCTAGATCATCAACACTCGTAGCACCGACCCCTGTCCAATTACAGGCACACTCCCTACAACTGCCTATGCCTAGAATAGCACCATCTGTTCCTACCATTAGTAGCCAACCTACAGCTGACATAACTACTCAACTTAAGAAAGTCAAAGCCGATATCTCTATTTGGGACCTGATCCACACGTCAGTAGAGCACAGAGAAGCCTTCCTCAGAGTTTTCCAAGCTACCCATGTATCCCCAACCATAGAGCCAGCTACCCTAGATAGCATGGTAGGAATGATAGCGGCGCCACAAGTTATCTCCTTCTCTAGTATGGAGTTACCTCCATCTAGCACCAACCATAATTTCCCCTTGTTCATCACCGTGTAGTATAAGAGCTTTCGCATCCCTCTCACATTGGTAGACAATGGAGCAGGCTTAAATGTTTGCCCCCTGCGTACGGCAAGTGCAATCAGATTCAAGTCCAAGGACATTACACCAGCCGTGAAAGGGATGACAACATTCGATAATACGCATCATGATGCACTTGGGATCTTAATCATTCCATTGACCATAGGCCTTGCTCGCTTCGACGTAGAATTCTATGTCGTAGATATTGAACCATCTTTCAACCTTTTGCTTGGACGCCCTTGGCTTCACAAGCATCAAATCATTCCCTCAACCCTCCATCGTATGATTAAGTTCTGCTGGGACAACAATGTTGTTGTTGTCTTGGCAGAAGATATGGAGAAAGTTGAGTCAGTCTTTGCAGTAGTCCCCCAGACCATCCATTTTGAATCGAAACCTTCTGATCTTCTTTATCGGGTTAATCGGTTCGAGCCGGTTAATTTCATTCCTCCCTTTGAGCACGTCGGCCATTTGGCCACTTGCGATAACCCCCATTTGATGGTTGATAATTTGTGTTGCAAGTGGAGATATGAGAAAGGATCGCCTCTTGGGCATCATGGCCAAGGAATCACCGAGCCGATCGAGGCAGAGGAATGGATAGAACGCGAAGGCTTGGGGTACGAATGTCAAAATCAGGAGAAGAGATCGTCACGCTTTGGTAAGTCCTCTAAAATATTTATTCCTCGGAATTTAGCAAACTTTGCCAATGCAGGCATTTTGGATCCAAACCAAAGCTCGAATACAGTGTCAGTGCCACTGCCGACCGTCTGGGTTTATCCGAAAGAATCATACGGAGAAGGTGGCCAACTAGAGACAGAACAGGGTATTGAGCAGGTTAGTGAGCGGTCGCAGAGATAAACAACGGTTCCAGGATCAGGGCAGCTAGTAGTTGGCCAAGTAGTAGTCTAGGAGGCAGACTCAGAGAGTGGCCTAGAAGACGATGTTATCGGAGATCTAGATATTCTATTTCAAGAACAGCTGGATGTGCTCGCAGAAGACATGGCAGAGCACGACCGAGTCAGGAAGGAAAAGGCGGTCATTTCACCACCGCAGACAAAATCACCAGTACCACCCCAGGACCAGGCTTCAATTATGGTCCTGCATGAGACAGAGAAGAGGGATGCTAAACCAATGGAGTTAATCTCCTGTCAGCCAGGAGGCAGGTCTAGCTGGTATTGGCAGTATAAACCTCACTTGAAGGGTGAGTGTCAAAAAACAAAAAAACAACTTGAGTTGATCGCAAGTGAGACAGGCGGCAGTACTCTCACTAGCTTGTAGCAAGACAGCTGCCAACATGCAGAACCTTTTTTAAATAGCAGAGAAAAAGAAAATTCAAAAAATATTAAAAAATCAGAAAAATTAAAAAATATAAATAGAGAAGCATCTGTTTCAGAGGCAAGGACACCCAGCCCCCCAAATCCAGACATGCAAGTAGAAGAGGTTGCATAGTGCCGTTATAAGAACATGAAGGTCACTATGACTGTCATTAAGCGCCATCAGGGTGCGGAATCAGAAGAAGTCCTATCAGTCGACATCACAGATCTGACCTTTGAGCAAGTGATCCTGTTAGAGCTTATTGCCTATGAAGAGGAAGATGAAGCAGGCATTGATGATGGTCATGAGCCATTGCAGTTTCATTTTCATGATAATGACCCGGAAGGTCCAAATCTTCATGTAGAAGAGGAGACGAAGCTTATCAATATTGGCACAACAAAAGATGTTAAAGAAACACGCATTAGTGCCAAATTGTCACCACGAGCAAAGGCAGAGTTTACAGCTTTCTTGAAAGAATATGTAGATGTCTTTGCTTGGAGCTACAATGACATGGTTGGTTTAGACGTTGAGGTGGTAGCTCACACATTACCACTAATACCAAATTCAATGCCAATCAAGTAGAAGCTTCGCAGATGGGGACCTTAGTGGCTCCTGAAGCTTAAGGAGGAAATCATGAAGCAGCATAAAGTCAATTTCCTTAAGGTTGTACTGTATCTTGAGTGGCTCAGCAATGTGGTGCCTGTACCGAAGAAAGATGGGCGGGTTCGCATGTGCATTGACTATCGAAACCTCAACAAAGCGAGCCCCAAAGATGATTTCCCACTCCCCCACATAGATATTCTGGTGGACAACACCAAAGGGCAGAAAATGTTGTCATTTATGGATGGGTTTTCAGGATATAATCAGATTAGAATGGCCGAAGAAGATAAGGAGAAGACGTCTTTCATTACCCCATGGGGAGTCTTCTGTTATAGAGTAATGCCATTCAGACTGAAGAATGTAGGTGCAACATACCAGAGGGCCATGACAGTGTTATTCCACGATCTTATGCACCAAGAGGTTGAAGTGTATGTGGATGACATGATTTCCAAGTAGAAAGAGCTCGAGGATCATCTCTCCTGTTTGAAGAAATTGTTTGACCGTCTGAGGAAGTATAAGGTTCGTCTCAACCCCAACAAATTGGGGTATCTTCTGGGAAGCTTCTGGGTTACATTATCAGTTAGAGAGGAATCGAAGTGAACCCTCACAAGGCCAAAGCCATCATTGATATGCCTCCCCTGCCACTGAGAAGGAAATTCACGGATTGTTGGGGCAACTACAATACATCAGCTGGTTCATAGCACAACTTACACCTACATGTGAACCAATATTCAAGCTCCTGAGGAAGAATGCCCAAACACACTGGAATGATGAATGTCAAGCGGCCTTTGACAAAATCAAGCAGCTTTTGGTAAAACCTCTAGTGTTAGTTCCTCCCATGCTAGGACGACCTCTGTTATTATATCTCTCAACAACGCAGTATTCTATGGGTGCAGTCCTGGGACAACACGATGAATCAGGGCATAAAGAGAGGGCTATTTACTACCTTAGTAAGAAGTTTAATGACTGTGATGTCAAATACAGCCCCATAGAGAAAGTCTGCTTATCTTTGGTGTGGACCACTCAGCGCCTCAGGCATTATATGATAGCATACCAAGTCTTGTTATTATGTCGGCATGATCCTATCAAGTATTTATTTCAAAAGCCAGCTTTGGTGGGCAGATGTGTGAAATGGTAGGTGATGCTGTCACAATATGATATCACGTTTGTCACACAAAAGTCCATGAAGGAGAAGCGATGGCAGATCATTTGGCTGACTTACCCTTGCTAGAATATCAGCCGCTGTAGACACAATTCCCAGACGAAGATATCTTATTTTCCATGGGTGATGAAGAATCAGAAATTCCACAAGACAAGCATCAATGGTGTCTGTATTTTGACAGTGCAGTCCATAAAAGAGGAAGAGGCATTGGTGCAATTCTGACAGTGCCGCAAGGACAGCTAATCCCCTTTGCGAGGAAACTGACATTTGAATGCACCAATAACGAAGCTGAATACGAGGCATGCATTCTAGGATTACATGTGGCAAAAGACCAGGGTGTCCGAGAACTCCAAGTATATGGAGACGTAATGTTGGTCATTTCACAAATTAATGGTGACTGGAAAACAAAGGATCAAAAACTTGTGTTATACCATGAGCATTTATTGAAGCTGATTGATGGGTTCAATAATGTCAAGTTTTCCTGCATGAGTCGAGCCAAGATTGGGTATGCAAACTCTTTAGCTACCCTGGCATCATGGTTATCTCTCCCAGAGGCACAGGCTATGGATATCTTGGTCACTTGTGTAGAGCAGCCAACACATTGTATGTATATTCAGGAAGCACCACCAACAGATGAATTGCCCTGGTATAATGGTATTAAAACTTTCTTGGAGTCCGGCAGTTTCCCTTCTGGCATTTCCGCAACAAACAAGAAGACCCTGGCGTAGTTGGCCTCTAAATACGTGCTCGAGGCAGGGCATCTATACAGAAGATCTTACAATCAAATGCTTCTCAGGTGCGTAAACAAGAAAGAGGCAGATATTCTAATGTTAAAGGTTCACGCAGGCACCTGCGGTCCACATATGAATGGAATTCTCTTAGCCAAAAGGATTATGCTGCAACGATATTTCTGGTCCACCATGGAAACAAATTGCTGCCAATTTGTGAGAAGATGCCACAACTGCCAAATACATGGCAACTTTATACATGCTCCCCCACAACAGTTACATAGCATGTCATCACCTTAACCTTTTTCTACTTGGGGAATTGATGTTATCGGGGCCATTCATCTAGCTGCATCCAATGGACATCGTTACATTCTTGTGGCCATTGATTATTTTACAAAGTGGGTCGAGGAGGCATCATATAAGACAGTAATAGCAGCAGTCACAGAAAAATTTATCAAAAATAATATTGTCGCCAGATATGGGGTTCCACATACCATTATATCAGATAATGGGACCAATTTCATAGCAAGGAGAGTTGAGGATTATCTTCAGAATTACAAGATCAAGCATCACAGATCCTCTCCTTATCAACCACAAAGGAATGGAGCAGTGGAGTCAGCCAATAAAAATATGATAAAGATCTTGAAAAAGATGGTTGAGACCCACAAAGACTGGCATGAGAAGCTGCCTTATGCATTATGGGCTTACAGGACCTCAGTCCAGACATCAACAGGAGCAACATCGTATTCTCTGGTATATGGTATGGAGGCGGTCCTTCCTTTTGAAGTAGAGATTCCATCATTGAGAATTTTGAAGGAAGCAAAATTAGATGAGGCAAAATGGATTCAAGATCGTTGTGTTCAGTTAGATTTGATTGATGAACGTAGATTGCAAGCCTTACACCATGCCCAATGCTATCAGAAGCGAGTGGCTCGAGCATATCAGAAGAAGGTCCGGCCTAGAAGATTTAAGCCAAGCAATTTGGTTTTGTGTGCTATTCATTTGCCCGATGCTCGAGGAAAATTCAGGCCGAATTGGCATGGACCATTCATAGTAAAAGAAGTCCTGTCAGGAGGTGCAATTATTCTTGAAGACATGGATCGTGGGGCGCAATTAGAGCCTGTCAATGCTTCCTATCTGAAAAAGTATTATCAATGATCCCCAGTCAATCTCGAGCCTTGCACTATGAACCCTGCATCTTTATGTTCTTTTGCATCCGCATGTTAGTATTTTAGGCTATTGCATCCCAACATAACATAAATCATATTCTATGCACTATACTTTCCTTCTATATGCATCATAATTAAGCATCATCATTGCCCGATGAGGAAATTCGGAAGGTTAGCCTGATTAGGAAGAATTTTGATCCTCCTCACATGCTACTACCCATGTGACTTAGGGGGTGAGGGTGTGATTGTTCACGGAACATGGACGAAATGTATAGATTCCCAAGGGACCTACACCTCTTGAGGGAGACAAAAATGATAGGTCGTGAGTGAGGGTGAGCAATAAAGAAAAATACAATCTTCGAAGCACAAAAGAAATAAGAAGACGGAAGTTGTAGAGAGAAGTCAGCTCCAACGACAGAGGTATATAGGACGACTCTATTCCTATCATATAACTTGGAGAGGAGTTGAAGCATACACCAACAAAGCCTACATTTAAAAAGGGACTAGCCACCCCTTTAGCCAAAAGAAAAAGCAGCCACCCTCTTAGCTTAGGTGTTTATTACCTCCAAGTAGGGGTAGGGTCAGCCAATATGCCTTTGAGGGAGTAAAAGAAACATAAATTATTAAAAGAGTAAGTGTAGGGCCCTAGGAAGTTGGCATGGAGTCTGTGATATCTTAAGGAGAGCTACAGACAAACCTAAGTGTCTAGGTTAGTGTCACGTGGGTTGAGGACATTTTCACTTCTTATAGCAGGCAATACAAGTATCCCTGGCGCTGAGGGCAGCAATGTCTATAAACCTCTGCATTGTGCATTTAGTTTTATAAATCACGTATTTTTGCATCATTTTGCAAGGCATTTGTCCATATTCCGACTAGGGGCATGCCAGCTGCCTTTCTTGGGTTGCAATATTGGAAAAAGGGATTTCTGACTAGGGACATGTTAATCGCTCTTTCAGTTGGACAAAGGTCCTTGACTAGGGGCATGCCAGCTGCCATTCTAAGTCAATCATTGGGACAGTGCTATAAGAAATGTGTGCGCAAGCGCAAGCAATACAAGAGTTAGAATGACACAATATGCAAGCAAATTTCTCATTTTATTACAGCTCATCAATTTTACAAGATTTGCTCGTCCGATAATAGTGGACCGGATGGTTTCAGTCGACTCTTGGTCTCTTTGAGCTGCCAACCTCTGTAAAGCAGGTGCCACTAGGAAGAATTTCGCTTATGGGCCATGTTTCTCGTATTTCGGCTTCATACTCTACTATGCAGTCTGAACCCTCAGTAATGGCAAGGTCAGAGGATTGAATACCGACATGCTTCATGCGGGCTAGTTCTAAGGTTGTCACATCAGAGTCAAGAATATATCTCTTGTAGCAATTAGGGATGGGACTTTGCTCAATTGAATCCTGGCAAAAGCCGAATTGGCAAAGAACACGGACGGATGGTATTCCACGCCGCTTGCTAGCCCTGGAAGGACTACAAGTCGCATATCCCTATCATTGAAGAAGACAGTAAAGGATCTTGGAACTGAGAATAGAATGCGCCAAACTATAGTGTCCGTGAGATTCCGTAGTCTACTGCACAACTCATAAACGTCTGGAAGGGTCCATGAATGGTTGGTACAGCTATAGGATTCAAATGCAGAATGTTGAGGGCGTAGGACTTCCACTCCCATGTGAGCAGCAAACCAGACTTGGTAGAGGAAAGCAGAGCATGATTAAATGGTTAAATCAGCACCGCAGAATATTGAAGTAACATTGTTACTCACCAGAACTAGAGCACCGCAGCCATAGAAATGCCTGGAATGTTTCAGTGCCCGATCCAAGCCAATGTAAGTCTCCGCTAGAAGAATAGGGCAAGATCAATTTGGCAAGTGATCATTGCAAATGCTATTTCTTCCACCTCAATAGCAACAGTCATCCGACCGTGGCTAAAAATGAGCTCACCAAGGAAGCATACCACGAAGCCATGGAGCCACAAGCTACCTAAGGACGGACGAATGCTGATAATCTTGTCAAAATAGTCCAAGCGTAGCATGGTAGCCCATCCATCCTTGCAAATAAGGCTCTTCTCGCAAGCACTTCGAGTCAAACTGGTTAGTTGGCTCAGGACCGAAGCATAGCTATTGTGGTGCATAAAGACAGGCGGAGACATGTATGGTGACAGGCCGCATATCCGTCTGACTTCTTCCAAGGTCAGAGTTAGTTCCGTCTGCTCGAAGCGAAATACATGGAAAGCTGGTTTCCAGAATCTAGCTACAGTACACAGCAAATGCCAATTCACTTCCACCTTAGCAATGTCCAGTATTGTGGAAGATATGCCCTAAATCCGCAATTGCTCACGATCTGCAACAGTCAATGCATCAATCCAGGCTCGCAAAACATCAGAGCAGTATTTTGGTGTCACCATGGTGGGGTAGCCCTATGGAAATGGACTTGGGTCAGATATGGAAGGAGGGATGCAAAATCACATTTGGGGATGAACAAAAAATAACTTCGTGCAAGTTTGGGGAAAATAAAATAATCTGGCGGAGCATAATCTCAAAACACACAAAGATTGTAAATCAAGAAGAAATTTCGCAAGACATGAAAATATGCATCAGAGAATAATTTATTTTGTTGCAAATCTAAAGTGTAATGGGTCCTCAGCTCAAGAGATGTGCATAAAGCCCAAGAATGAAAGAAGAACAAAATATCTTTGCAAAAAAAGAGGAGAAACCACACATCCCTTCATAGAATCTGTATGATGCCTTCTTTCTCACATAGCAAGATGTGAGGGAATATAAGCAAGAAAAATCAGCAAGGAAACATCTGCACATGTAGAAACTCATCTCAAGAAGAAGGATCATATACCATTGCAAGCAAAGTCGGTGCCAAGAAGAATAAGAGGGACTAGACTTGTGAATGTTTTTGCAATATAGATGGCGACAGAGTTCACTGGAAATGCGAATTTATATAGGGAAAAAACAAAGGGTCGCAACAGAAAAGGAAGCAAACTGGCTATTTTGACAGGAGCACCAAGATGGAGCACATACTAGGCGCACCCAGGTGGCGCACCTAGGTGGTGCACCTATGTGGCGCACCCTCTACTGGAATTCAGGCAAAATCTCCCCTAAAATATGAAGCTCGCCCAAATCGACGCCAGTTCTTGAAACCTGCATAAACATGTATCTTTCACACTCAAACAGATACCCAAGAAGAGAGTTGCGTTCAAAAATCAGATTTGCATTCAAGAAGTTTTCAAAGTTCGAGATACATTGTTCAAGATACAACATTAGCATTGGTACAAAATTGGCAAATAAAAAGGAAGAAGACAGCTACTCCTCGTTTGACTCCTCCTCGTCAGACGTCACATCTTGAAAGCTCTTTGCTAGAAGTTGGGCTCCTCATCAAGTGATCCGACGTGACCACTGGGAGGCAGCAACGGCCTGAGAGCGGGTAGAAGAACATTGAACCCTCTGGGAAACCTCTGTGTCAGAGCGGTCCTCCTCGGATTCTTCCATGGTGAACTCTCCGCTACTAGCTGCATTCACTTCATGGGCTAGATAATCTTGCTGTCAAAAAGAATGTCAGATTTGTATTAGTGGCCAGTATAATGTAAAAGGAAGTAGCAAAAATAAAAAAAAGGGGAAGAAGTACCCAGATGATGTTGCGCCAGCACAGTTCCTGTGTAAATTTGCAAAAGTATCAAACAAGTTTGTAATGAAAGTAAGGTAATATATAAAAGGAAAGGCATACCCTTTTTCACTGGATATCCTCGTAAAAAGAGGCAAATTGCTCCTCGAAGCCCTGTAAAGTAAAACAAATGTCAGATTTATCTTTTTGTATGAAAAGAAGTTTTCAAGTAGAAATTACAACAAACTCACAGAACGTCAATCTAGGGACTATTGTTTTTTTGTTTTTATAGACTGCAATTGCAGCCAGTTTCCTTCTTGGAAGACAATCCAGGGACTATCGCTTTTTGTTTTTTCAGATTCTCCTTCTGGGTGGATGAGATCCTTCTACCCCACCTTCTTGGATTTTCGTAGGCACGAGATCCTTTTCCTTGGCTTTTGATCGGGCGATCAAAGTCAACCTTTTGATCGGGCGGTCAACTTTGACCAGGAGGTCAAAGTCAACCTTTAGACCAGGCGATCAAGGCCATTTCTTTTGCTTTGCTTGGATTTTCGCGGGCGCGAGATCCTTTCGCTTGACCTTTTGACCGTGCGGTCAAGGTCATATCCTTCTTCTTGGATTTCTCGAGTGCGAAATCCAGCTATTCGACCTTTTGACCGAGAGGTCAAGGTCATATCTTTCTCCTTAGATTTTCTCGGGTGTGAAATCCAGCTGTTGACCTTTTGACCGGACGGCCAAGGTCATATCCTTTTCCTTGGATCTTCACAGGCGTAAAATCCAGTTGTTGACCTTTTGACCGGGCAGTCAAGGTCATATCCTTTTCCTTGGATTTTCGCAGGCATGAAATCCAACTGTTGACTTTTTTACCAACGGTTAAGGTCCTTATCCTTTTCCTTGGATCTTCACAGGCGCGAAATCCAGCTATTGACCTTTTGACCGGGCGGTCAAGGTCATGTCCTTTTCCTTGGATTTTTACGGGTGCAAAATCCAGCTGTTGACCTTTTGACTGGGCTGTCAAGGTCCTTATCCTTTTCCTTGGATTTTCACAGGTGTGAAATCTAGCTGTTTGACCTTTTAACTAGGTGGTCAAGGTCCTTTTTACTTTCTCTTTTGGGTTTTCGTGGGCGTGAAATCCCTTTGTTTGCCATCGGTTCATGCGGACAGGGACCTCTTTCTTGTTTGACAAATTGTATGTTTGTCATGCCCCTTTCCTTTGGGCTGGTATCCCCAACTACTCGGCTGACAATCGTCACGTTGTTTGGCGGTCGGTTTGACAAGGCTCGGTTTACTTGTCATATCCCGCCTCCTCAAGTTGATAACCTCGATAATCTGGTTGATGAGTCTGACAACTTATCATGTTCCCGCCAATGGTTCCATCCATGTAGGGATTCTTTTGCTTTTGCCATATCACTTCAACATTAGCCTTAGCATTGCATTGCCTTACGAGCATCCATTCTCATGTTAGCATCAGCTTCGCATTTTACTTTTAAGCATCAGCTCTTGCATTTGCATCTTGCATTGGCATCACGCATTTCCAGCATTTAGCTCAGCAGTCGCACACATGTTGCATTGGCATTTGGCAACATGTCATGACTTTCGGTGCATCCACCGGATAAGTGACCTAGTCCCTACAACAAACATCACTCCTCCGCAGCCTCAAAATAAAGGTATCTTGTCAATGTAACCATGCCGGCGAGGAGATTCCGCAAATGAATGCGAAATCGGTCGGCAAAATCACGTCGAAAAAGCAAAATAAAACGGAGTCGCCACCTAATCTATTATGGAAGACACGGAAAACCAAAACATGAAATAAATCATGCAAAAAACAAAAGAAAAGGACAAGTCTACGAAATAAAACCAAAATGCAGGTAAGGATCCCTGTTACGCACGAGGAAGGTGTTAGGCACCGTCGTACGCCCGATAAAATCGGTCTTCCTTGATTTCGCCCATGAAATGTAGGCTTTT
>JAMKQA010020151.1:0-29358 GCA_024699735.1 Posidonia australis
AAACTATCATTTAGGCGGATAACCTAAACTATCACTTAGGCTGATATACTAAACTATCACTTAGGCTGATAACCTAAACTATCACTTAGGTTGATATCCTAAAGTATCACTTAGGCTGATAACCTAAACTATCACTTAGGCTAATATCCTAAACTATCATTTAGGCTGATGACCTAAACTATCACTTAGGCTGATAACCTAAATTATCTCTTAGGCTGATATCATAAACTATCACTTAGGTTGATAACCTAAACTATCACCCCTCCGGTAGTCAAGCCTGATGTCCTACCATGTCCTTTCCTTAGGCTGATAACCTAAGCTATCATTTAGGTTGATAACCTAAACTATCACTTAGGCTGATAACCTAAACTATCACTTAGGCTGATAACCTAAACTATCATCCCTTCGGTTGACAGGTCTAATGTCCTGTCATGTCCTTTCCTTAGGCTGATATCCTAAACTATCACTTAGGTTGATAACGTAAACTATCACCCCTCTGGTAGACAGGTCTGATGTCCTGTCATGTCCTCTCCTTAGGCTGATAACCTAAACTATTTTTTAGGCTGATGACGTAAACTATCACATAGGCTGATAATCTAAACTATCTCATAGGTTGATAACCTAAACTATCATCCCTTCGGTTGACAAGTCTGATGTCCTGTCATGTCCTTTCCTCAGGCTGATATCCTAAACTATCACTTAGGTTGATATCTTAAACTGTCATTTAGGTTGATAACCTAAACTATCAATTAGGCTGATAACCTAAATTATCACTTAGGTTGATATCCTAAACTATCACATAAGCTGATATCCTAAACTATCACTTAGGATGATAACCTAAACTATCATTTTGGCTGATAACCTAAACTATCACTTAGGCTGATATGCTAAACTATCACTTAGGCTGATATCCTAAATTATCATTTAGGCTGATATCCTAAACCATCACTTAAGCTGATATCCTAAACCATCACTTAAGCTGATATCCTAAACTATCACTAAGGTTGATATTCTAAACTATCACTCAAGCTGATAACCTAAACTATCACTTAGGATGTTAACCTAAACAATCTCTTAGACTGATATCCTATACTATCACTTAGGCTGATAACCTAAACTATCATTGAGGCTGATAACCTAAACTATCACTTAGGCGGATATCCTAAACTATCACTTAGGCTAATAACCTAAACTATCGTTTAGGTTAATAGCCTAAACTATCACTTAGGCTGATATCCTAAACTATGACTTAGCCTGATAACCTAAACTATCTCTTAGGTTGATATCCTAAATTATCACTTAGGTTGATAACCTAAACTATCACCCCTTTGGTAGACAAGTCTGATGTCCTCTCATGTCCTTTCCTCAGGCTGATAACCTAAACTATCATTTAGGCTGATGACCTAAACTATCACTTAGGCTGATAGCCTAAACTATCTCTTAGGTTGATAACCTAAACTATCATCCCTTCGGCTTATAGGTCTGATGTCCTGTCATGTTCTTTCCTTAGGTTGATATCCTAAACTATCACCTAGGCTGATATCCAAAACTATCATTTAGGTTGATAACCGTAGCTATCAATTAGGCTGATAACCTAAACTATCACTTAGGCTGATATCCTAAACTATCACATAAACTGATATCCTAAACTATCACTTAGGCTGATAACCTAAACTATCATTTAGGCTGATAACCTAAACTATCACTTAGGATGATATGTGAAACTATCACTTAGGCTGATATCCTAAACTATCATTTAGGCTGATATCCTAAACTATCACTTAGGCTAATATCCTAAACTATCACTAAGGTTGATATCTTAAACTCTCACTTAGACTGGTAACCTAAACTATCACTTAGGCAGATAACCTAAACTATCTCTTAGGCTGATAACCTAAACTATCACTTAGGCTGATATCCTAAACTATCATTTAAGCTGATATCCTAAACTATCACTTAGGCTGATATCCTAAACTATCACTAAGGTTGATATCTTAAACTCTAACTTAGGCTGATAACCTAAACTATCACTTAGGCAGATAACCTAAACTATCTCTTAGGCTGATAACCTAAACTATCACCCCTTCGGCGGACAAGTCTGATGTCCTATCATGTCCTTTCCTTTGGCTAATAACCTAAACTATCACTTAGGTTGATAACCTAAACTATCATTTAGGCTGATAACCTAAACTATCACTTAGACTGATATACTAAACTATCACTTAAGTTGATAACCTAAACAATCACTTTGGCTGATATCCTAAACTATCACTTAGGCTGATGACCTAAACTATCACTTAGGCTAATAACCTAAACTATCACTCAGGCTAATAACCTAAACTATCACTTAGGCTGATATCCTAAATTATCACTTAGGCTGATATCCTAAACTATCACTTAGGCTGATAACCTAAACTATCACTTAGACAGATAACCAAAACCATCATCCCTTCGACTGATAGGTTTGTTATCCTATGATGCCCATTCCTTAAGTTGATACCACCCAGGCTGATATCCCAAACTATCCAGTTGACATCCATCATCAATCTATCCTCGATCGACAAGTCCAATATCTTGCCATCCATCCTTTCGGGCTGAAAGGTCTGTCGTTTGCCATGTCTCCCTGTCGTGCAATGAGCCTGAAAGTCTTGTCCAGGCATCCCTTGGCACGAGTCAGGAAATCCCTCACGCTCTGCTCCATGAGTTGATGGGCTACCCACTCGTCATCAGCATCGTCCTCTTGCATCATCCGACATCAAGGTCATCCTTTGCATCGGCATCATGCATGGGCCACAAGTCATGACTTTCAGTGCCTCCATCGAATAAGTAGTTTACAGCCCCATAGCAAATACCACTCTCCCACAAACTAAGGCAATGTGTCTTGTCAACCTTGAGAATCGGTCTCGATTCCCTCAACCTCGCTCAAGGAGGGGCATCAGTAGACACTTCGATTTTGCAATCACTTGACAGCAGGCTCCTCTGCAAAGATGCTCTTGTTGCGACCACCAAACCAGAACCCGAACTCTACCTAAACCCTGACTCCACCAAAACAACAAGCCCACACAAGCCCAATCAAGCCCACACAAACCCACTCTGACCTAACCAAAGCAAAACTCAATAATTAAGAATCAAAACCAAACAAAATTCATTTAAAATATTTAAAATCCAAATTAATCAAATAAAAACCCCAATTAAAACCAAAGTTAAATAAAATCTACTTAAAGCCACATAAAATCCAAAATTAATTAAGTGAAAACCCTAATTAAAACCACAACCAAATAAAGTCCGTTTAAACCATTTAAGAATCTAAATTAATTAAATGAAAACCCCAACCCAAATTAATTACGTAAAAACCCTAATTAAAACCAAAATCAAGTAAAACTCAATAAAAACATTTAAAATCCAAGTTAATTAAGTAAAAATCCTAATTAACACCAAAATCAAATAAAATCCATTCAAACCATTTAAAATCCAAATTAATTAAGTGAAAATTCTAATTAAAACCCCAATTAAGTAAAACTCAATAAAATCTGATTAAAAAGAAACCATAATCGAAATAAAAATCAAGCAAAAAACCAATGAGATCAAAATCTAAGTCAAAACCCTAATAAAAACCAATTAAACCAAAATTTAGATTAAACACCTAATTAAATCAAGTAAAAAACTAATTAAATCTAAATTATGACTCAAACATAAAACGTTAATGCATTTAAATCAAAAAAACCTAATCACTTAATTAAACTCAAAACCGTAACTAAAATCCAAAAACATATATTAAACTCAAAACCCTAATCCCCAAAACCTTTAAGTAATAAAATCGAAAAACCCTAATTTAATAAATCAATTAATTAAACTTAACGAAATAAAAATTAAAATCTAAGTGAAAATCACAAAATCAAAAAGAAGTTAATTGAAATCACCAAAATAAATAATAGAAAACCTAGAACAAAAACCAAAACCCTAAAAAACCCTAAAACAAAAACAAAAACCCTAAAACCTAAAGCAAAAGGAAAAACCCAAAATCCTAATTAAAATCACTAAAATAATAAAATCCAGAACCCTAATCAAACATAAGCTAAATTGAACTCAAATCCTAATTAAAATCTAAAAACCTGAATTAAACTCAAATCCCTAATTAAAATCAAAAAACCTAATTAAACTCAAAGCCCTAATTAAATCCAAAAACCCTAAATTAAACTCAAAACCCTAATTAAAATCCAAAAAAAAACCTAATTAAACTCAAAACCCTAATTAAAATCCAAAACCCTAATCCCCAAGACCTTTAAGTAATTAAAACCAAAAAAAACCCTAATTTGAAAATCAAATAATTAAACTTAAAAATAATACTAATTTAAAACCAATTAAACTTTAAAATCAAAAAATCAAAAAACTTAATTAAAATCACCAAAACAAATAATTAAAAACCGAAAACCAAAACCCTAAAACCTAAAACAAAAACCCAAAAAATCAAAAGCCCACTCACGTAGGCCCAAACCAAGCCCAATACACCTCATTTATTCTTCAATCAAAAACATAGAGAAAAGCCAAAAATAATTCCATCGACCCTCTCCAGCGACCCTCTCAAGAGCTGCCAGCTCATGCGAGCATCAGGCGGTCCTCAGCCATCGGGGGGGAAGATTAACGACTCTAAAAGCCACCGTCGGTGTATAAAACACCCCATCGCTGACTGTCCAAGACGACTTCCAGCCCACTGAGAATCACCCCTCAAAATCCCAAAGAGAAGCCCAGTAATCCCATATCATTCAGCGCCTCTCCCCGAGTCTTTGGCCATCCGGAGAACCCTGAACCACCGCCGCCAGAACCGCTAGTCCAGAGGAGCACCATCGTCCAGTCGTGTAGGGAGAAATAACGGTCGTCCTCAGGTATGCTCTCCTCCTTTTTAGATTTTAATCACACACCTTTAGGCCTAGAGAACTTCCCCTAACCTCTAGTTGCATCTCATCGGGCATACGAGCCCTGTCCGTTGCCTTCCCCCTCCTCTAGTGGTGGGTGCACCACCACTGGCAAGGCCGCTGGCCTCCTGGATTGGGAGGAGGCTCTTGGAGCCTCTCTTCCTTATTCCTCCTCCTCCTCCCTGAGTCCCCATCACTCAGGAGGAGATTCCTTTGGTCCCCCTGTCCGAGAACATTGTTGTCACTCCGTCGTCGACCCCCTCTGCCTTAGAATCCACTAGGACGCTCCCATCATGTCAGCTCTAGACCACCACCTCTGGAAGCTCCCCCGCGATCCACCGAAGATACTCTGAACCCTCCTCGACCGCATCCGCCTCTACAGTGCCGATTCGAGCTCTCCCGCACCCATCGTCGATGCTTAGGATAGGTCGAGCTCCTCATTCAGCCCCTGTTCCTTCCAAGACTCTTGGAAGCCTCCTCATGTCGTCCCAATGCTCCTCCGATTTGCGCCTCAACCTTGCCGTCTCTGGAACACCGCCAACTCCCTTCGTTGTCGTCTTCTCCGATGTCGACCACTCCTGGCCGGAGCTGGACGTGGGGAGGGCATCTCAGGCCTCTCAAGTCCTGCCCACCGCACTGGAGAGCTCCGCCACGTCGCCCTCAAGCTTTCCAACCATCGCCTACCTTCCTCTGCCGCTGTGCCACCAACGAAGGCCCGCCCGAGTCCTCACTGGAGATCGGGAGCCAATGAACTTCAAAGGGGTGTTTTCCTGATTTGGTCCTGTAGTTTTAGGTTTTTACTTTTAGGCTCTTAAATCCTTACATTTAAATCATGTGTTTTATGTTTAAGCCTTTATAATTTTAAATAACTTTCATTTCTACGATGGCGACACAATGGCGGTTGCATCCTCCCTTCTTCGGCCATCTTTCTCTCTCTCTCTCTCTCACATCTCACGCCTCTCTCTCTCTCCATCTCTCCTCCCTTAACGAAGAAGAGTGTCCAAACCAACTCGAGCTATTCCTCCTCCCCAGGGGACCTCTCTGCGATGTCACTATCCGGAAGATACCTCTACTAGGTTCCTCGAGAATAGTTACACCCGAATCAGGAAACAGCCACTCAGAGGAAAAAAACATGGCATCACACCCACTAGCTCGACTAGCGGCACCACCAAATGAGACAGGTAGCCAACTCCTCTTGACTCACCCCATCTATGCTGCAGAAACCCAAAATCGGAAAGCAAACATAGGAGAAAGAAGATCTCCACAGGTCAAATAGCGCTATGCCATTCAACCCACAAGCAAACAAGAAAATCAACAACAGGACACATAAAAGAAACACTGGAGAAAAATCTCCACCACCCAAATGGCACAAAACCATCCAAGCCACAACCAACCAAGACAACTGGATATCTGGCCAAGATACTTCAAACAATACACAACAAACAACACACTAGGCTATGCCACTCCATGGCCGAGCCCCAATTAATACATGTGACACAACCGTACAACACCAATACACGACTCCACACGCACCACCTTCCTTAGATACCCCATCCTCAGACAGAGCATCTAGAGGGAACAACACAAACTTGAAGAACTCACCAGAGCTAATCCAAAACAACAACACACTCTTAGGGACCCATTGAGTCACCTAGAGACCACAATAGACATCTGGGGAGCCACCGAATCACCTAAAGACCACAATAGACATCTAGGGACCCACCGAGTCACCAAGAGACCATAAGAGGATGGAACTCAAAGCATCCTCCGCACCTACCACAAAGACAACAACAATCACACATCTGGGAAGCCTCACGCTTCACTCAGATGCGACAACAAACAGACGGAGCTGCAAGCATCCTCCCACACCGACACCAACAATACTAGACAGACAATCGACGATGACCACAGACTACCAACAACAATAAACACCAACAAAAACAGGCAGCAAACGAACAAACAGGTAAACAACAACAACAAACAAACAAACAACAAGCAGCAACAACTGTGGAGGGTACTCTAGAGGCAGACAACTATTGCACCCTACCCTCCACAGCAAAACACCAAACTGCCCAGCATTGGGTGGTGGATAACACCCTTAAAGGAAAAACACATCCTCTAGTCAACAGATGGAGGTTGCCTAACCCCCTTAAAGGAACAAGACACCTCCTCAGCAAACGCCCTGCCTCCATGCAGGCGTAGCACACCAAACAGACCAACACCCACAACAGACGTGAACAACCTCTAGGTAACACAACCCGTCTGACCTCACGCACTGCAAGGTCTCCTACCCTACCAGCCAGCACAGAGTCTTGCCCAGAAAACAACCACCACCACACCCACGGGCAACACAGTGCTTAACCTATGTAAAACTCGTGGATAGCACTACACCACACTCCACGAAGTTGAGGAACCTACCGAACCACTCCACATTAGTGAACATCGCTTCACGCTTTGCTCCAAACTGCTATCTCCAAGCAACTCCACCAAATCGACGATCACAAGATATTCAACCACTAGGAATCCTTCCAACAAGAAGTCGACGTCCATCTTCAATCAAGAATGCAGATAGTCACTCCCCAGGTCCCTCGTGGTCCTTCAACCACTGGCTTCGCCGAAACTAGAACCAAAGTCGAAGACACTCCTCAACACCGTAAGCAAAGAAAATCAATAGAATCAATAAAATCAAGGTGCAGGAATGCATGATATGCAATTCTACGGAGTCACCCTACTAGACATCCCTAGGCTAGTGCTACTAGGTGGACCAAAGCTCTGATACTAACTGTAACGACCCCCAAGTCGCTACTACAAAACCTAGCTACAAATTTCTATTTAATTATTTGTTTTATCTTTATTATTAACCAACAATTACACTAATAATGTAGCTAAGGCTAAGTACTCTCAATAGTAAAATGAAATCACTAAACAACAGAAATAAAACTAAACTAACATTCTGCATTTGAATCCTATAGCCGTACCAACCATTCATGGGCCCTTCCAGGCATTTATGAGTTGTGCAGCAGAATGCGGAATCTCACGAAGGACACTGTAGTTTGGCGCACTCTGTTCTCAGCCCCAAAGTCCTTTACTGTCTTCTTCAATGATAGGGATATGCAACTTGTTGTCCTTCCAGGGCTAGCGGGCGGCGTGGAATACCATCCTGTCTGTGTTCTTCGCTAATTCGGCTTTTGCCAGGATTCAATTGAGCAAAGTCCCATCCTTGATTGCTACAAGAGATATATTCTTGACTCTGATGTGACAACCTCAGAACTAGCCCGCATGACGCGTGTCGGTATTCAATCCTTTGATCTTGCCATTACTGAGGGTTCAGACTGCACAATAGAGTATGAAGCCAAAATACGAGAAACATGGCCCATAAGCGAAATTCCTCCTTGTGGCACTTGCTTTACGGAGGCTGGTAGCTCAAAAAGACCAAGAGTCGACTGAAATCGTCCGGTACACTATTATCGGACGAGAAAATCTTGTAAAATTGATGAGCTGTAATAACATGAGAAATTTGCTTGCATATTGTGTTGTCCTAACTCTTGTATTGCTTGCGCTTGCCCACACGTTTCTTATAGCACTGTCCCAGTGATTGACTTAGAATGGCAGCTGGCATGCCCCTAGTCAAGGACCTTTGTCCAAACGAAAGAGCGATTAACATGTCCCTGGTCAAAACTCCCTTTTGCCAATATTGCAACTCATAAAGGCAGTTGGCATGCCCTTGGTCGAAAAATGGACAAATGCCTTGCAAAATGATGCAAAAATATGTGATTTATAAAACTAAATGCACAATGCAGAGGTTTATAGACATTGGTAACCTCAGTGCCAGGAAAGCCTGTATTGCCTGCTATAAGAATTGAAAATGTCCTCAATTCACGTGACACTAACCTGGACACTTAGGATTATTTGTAGCTCTCCCTTAGATATCACAGACTCCGTGCCAACTTCTTAGGGCCCTACACCTACTCTTATAATAATTCACATTTCTTTTACTCCCTCAAAGGCATATTGGCTGACCTTACCCCTACTTGGAGGTAATAAACACCTAAGCTGAGAGGGTGGCTGCTTTTTGGCTAAAGGGGTGACTAGTCCCTTTTTAAATGTAGGCTTTGTTGGTGTATGCTTCAACTCCTCTCCAAGTTATATGATAGGAATAAAGTTGTCCTATATACCTCTCTCGTTGGAGTTGACTTCTCTCTACAACTTCTGTCTTCTTTTTTCTTTTGTGCTCCGAAGACTATATTTTTCTTTATTGCTCACCCTCACTCACGACCTATCATTTTTTCTCCCTCAGGAGGTGTAGGCCCCTTGAGAATCTGTACATTTCGTCCATGTTCTGTGAACAATCACTCCCTCACCCCTTAAGTCACATGGGTAGTAGCACGTGAGGAGGATCGAAATTCTTCCTAATCAGGCTGGCCTTCTGAATTTCCTCATCGGGCAATGATGATGCTTAATTATGATGCAATAGAAGGAAGGTACAGTGCATAGAATATGATTTATGTTATGTTGGGATGCAATAGACTAGAATACTAACGTGCAAATGCGAAAGAACATAAAGATGTAGGGTTCACAGTGCAAGGCTCGAGATTGACTGGGGATCATTGATAATACTTTTTCAGATAGGAAGCGTTGATAGGCTCTAATTGTGCCCCACGATCCATGTCTTCAAGAATGATTGCACCTCTTGACAGGACTTCATTTACTATGAATGGTCCATGCCAATTGGGCCTGAATTATCTCCGGGCATCGGGCAAATGAATGGCACACAAAACCAAATCGCCTGGCTCAAAACTTCTGGGCCGGACCTTCTTTTGATATGCTCGGGCCACTCACTTCTGGTAGCATTGGGCATGGTGTAAGGCTTGTAATCTACGTTCATCAATCAAGTCCAACTGAACACAGCGATCTTGAATCCATTCTACCTCATCTAATTCTGCTTCCTTCAAAATTCTCAATGATTGAATCTCTACTTCAAAAGGAAGGACCGCCTCCATACCATATACCAGAGAATACGGTGTTGCTCCTGTTGACGTCCGGACCGAGGTCCTGTAAGCCCATAATGCATAAGGCAACTTCTCATGCCAGTCTTTGTGGGTCACAGCCATCTTCTTCAAGACCTTATCAGATTTTTATTGGCTGACTCCACTGCTCCATTCATTTTTGGTTGATAAGGAGAGGATCTATGATGCTTGATCTTGTAATTATGAAGATAATCCTCAACTCTCCTTGCTATGAAATTGGTCCCATTATCTGATATAATGGCATGTGGAACCCCATATCTAGTGACAATATTATTTTTTATAAATTTTTCTGTGACTACTGCTGTTACTGTCTTATATGATGCCGCCTCAACCCACTTTGTAAAATAATCGATGGCCACAAGAATGTAATGATGTCCATTGGATGCAGCTGGATGAATGGTCCCGATAACATCAATTCCCCAAGTGGAAAAAGGCCATGGTGATGACATGCTATATAACTGTTGTGCGGGAGCATGTATAAAATTGCCATGTATTTGGCAATTGTGGCATCTTCTCACAAATTGGCAGCAATCTGTTTCCATAGTGGACCAGAAATATCCCTACAGCATAATCTTCTTGGCTAAGAGAACTCCATTCATATGTGGACCGCAGGTGCCTACATGAACCTTTAACATTAACATATCTACCTCTTTCTTGTTTACGCACCTGAGAAGCATTTGATTGTAAGATCTTCTGTATAGATGCCCTGCCCCGAGCACATATTTAGAGGCCAACCGCGCCAAAGTCTTCTTATCTGTTGGGGAAATGCTAGAAGGGAAACTGCTAGACTCCAAGAAAATTTTGGTATCATTATACCAGGGCAATTCAGCTGCCTGTGGTTCTTCTTGAATATGCATGCAATGTGCTGGCTGCTCTACACAAGTGACTGAGATATCCATAGCCAGTGCCTCTGGAAGAGATAACCATTATGCCTGGATAGCTAAAGCGTCTGCATACGCATTCTTGGCTCGACTCATGAAGGAAAATTTGACATTATCGAACCCATCAATCAACTTCAGTAAATGCTCATGGTATAACACAAGTTTTTGATCCTTTGTTTTCCAATCGCCATTAATTTGTGAAATGACCAACATTGCGTCTCCATATACTTGAAGTTCTCGGACGCCCTAGTCCATTGCTACTTGTAATCCCAGAATGCATGCCTCGTATTCAGCTTCGTTATTGGTGCATTCAAATGTCAGCTTTCTCGCAAAGGGGATTAGTTGTCCTTGCGGCGTTGCCAGAACTGCACCAATGCCTCTTTCTCTTTTATTGACTGCACCGTCAAAATACAGACACCATTGACGCTCATTTTGAGGACCTTCTAATTCTTCATCACCCATTGCAAATAAGATATCTTCGTCTGGGAATTGTGTCTGCAGTGGCTGATATTCTGGCAATGGTAGGTCGGCCAAATGATCTGTCATCGCTTGTCCTTTCATGGACTTCTGTGTGACAAACGTGATATCATATTGTGACAGTATCACCTGCCATTTCACACATCTGCCCACCAAAGTTGGCTTCTGAAATAAATACTTGATAGGATCATGCCGACATAATAACAAGACTGGATATGCCATAATATAATGCCTGAGGCGCTGAGTGGTCCACACTAAAGATAAGCAGACTTTCTCTATGGGGCTGTATTTGACCTCACAGTCGTTAAACTTCTTACTGAGGTAGTAAATAGCCCTCTCTTTATGTCCTAATTCATCGTGTTGTCCCAAGACTACGCCCATTGAATACTGCGTTGTTGAGAGATATAATAACAGAGGTCGTCCTAGCGTGGGAGGAACTAACACCAGGGGTTTCACCAAAAGCTGCTTGAACTTGTCAAAGGCCGCTTGACATTCATCATTCCAGTGTGTTTGGGCATTCTTCCTCAGGAGTTTGAATATTGGTTCACATATAGGTGTAAGTTGTGCTATTAATCGGCTGATGTACTGCAGTCGCCCCAACAATCCATGGATTTCCTTCTCTGTGGCAGAGGGAGGCATATTAATGATGGCCCTGGCCTTGTGAGGGTCCACTTCAATTCCTCTCTGACTGATAATGTAACCTAGAAGCTTCCTAGAAGATACCCCAAATACACATTTGTTCGGGTCGAGACGAAGCTTATACTTCCTCAGACGGTCAAACAATTTCTTCAAATAGGAGAGATGATCCTCAGGTTCTTTCGACTTGGCAATCATGTCATCCACATACACTTCACCCTCTTGGTGCATAAGATTGTGGAATAACGCTGTCATGGCCTTCTGGTATGTTGCGCCTGCATTCTGCAGTCCGAATGGCATTACTCTATAACAGAAGACTCCTCATAGGGTAATGAAAGACGTCTTCTCCATATCTTCTTCGGCCATTCTAATCTGATTATATCCTGAAAACCCGTCCATAAATGACAACATTTTATGTCCTACAATGTTGTCCACCAGAATATCTATGTGGGGGAGCGGGAAATCATCTTTGGGGCTCGCTTTGTTGAGGTCTCGATAGTCAATGCACATGCGAACCCGCCCATCTTTCTTTGGTACAGGCACCACATTGGCGAGCCACTCAAGGTACAGCACAACCTTAAGGAATTTGACTTTATGCTGCTTCATGATTTCCTCCTTAAGCTTCAAGAGCCACTGAGGTCGCCATCTGCGAAGCTTCTACTTGACTGGCTTTGAATTTGGTATTAGTGGTAATGTGTGAACTACCACCTCAACATCTAAGCCAACCATGTCATCATATCTCAATTCAAAGACATCTACATATTCTTTCAAGAAAGCTATAAACTCTGCCTTGGTTGTGGTGACAATTTGGCACTAATGTGTGTTTCTCTAACATCTTCTATCGTGCCAATATTGATAAGCTCTGTCTCCTCTTCTACATGAAGATTTGGACCTTCTAGGTCATTATCATGAAATTGAAACTGCAATGGCTCATTACCATCATCATTGTCTGCTTCATCCTCCTCTTCGTAGGCAATAAGCTCTGACAGGATCTCTTGCTCAAAGGTCGGATCTGTGATGTCGACTGAAAGGACTTCTTCTGATTCTGCACCCTGATGGCACTTTATGATAGTCACAATGACCTTTGTGTTCCTATAACGGCACTGTGCAACCTCTTCTACTTGCCTGTCTGGATCTGAGGAGCTGGGTGTCCCTGCCTCTGAAACTGATGCCTCTCTATTTATATTTTTTGATTTTTATGAATTTCTGATATTTTTTGAATTTTCTTTTTGTCTGCTATTTACAAAAGGTTCTGTATACTGGCGGCTGTCTTGCTGCAAGCTAGTGAAAGTACTACTGCCTGTCTCACCTGCGTTCAACTCAAGTTGTTTTTTTTTTTTGACACTCACCCTCCAGGTGAGGTTTATACTACCAATACTAGTTAGACCCGCCTCTCGGCTGACTAGAGATTAACTCCATTGGTCTAGCATCCCTCTTCTCTGTCTCATGCAAGACCATAATTGAAGCCTGGTCCTGGGGTGGTACTGGTGATTCTATCTGCGGTGGTGAAATGACCGCCTTTCCGTTCCTGACTCGGTCGTGCTTTGCCAAGTCTTCTGCGAGCACATCCAGCTATTCTTGAAATAGAATGTCCAGATCTCCGATCACATCGTCTTCTAAGCCACTCTCTGAGTCTGCCTCCTGGACTACTGCCTGGCCAACTGCTAGCTGCCCTAATCCTGGAACCATTGTATATCTCTATGACCGGTCACTGACCTGCTCAATACCCTGTCCTGTCTCTTGATGGCCACATTCTCCGTATTATTCTTCTGGATAAACCCAGACTGTCGGCTGTGGCACTGACACTGTATTCGAGCTTTGGTTCGGATCCAAAATGCCTACACTGGTAAAGTTTGCTAAATTCCGTGGAATAAACATTTTGGAGGACTTAGCAAAACGTGACGATCTCTTTCTCTATTTCTGACATTCATACCCCAAGCCTTCGCGTTCTATCCATTCCTCCACCTCGATCGGCTCGGCGATTCCTTGGCCATGATGCCCAAGAGGCGATCCTTTCTCATATCCCCACTTGCGACACAAACTATCAACCATTAAACGGGGGTTACCGCAAGTGGACAAATGGCCGATGTGCTCAAAGGGAGGAATGAAATTAACCGGCTCGAACCGGTTAACCCGATAAAGAACATCAGATGGTTTAGGTTAAAAGTGGATGGTCTGGAGGGCTACTGCAAAGACTGACTCAACCTTCTCCATATCTTCTGCCAAGACAACAACAACATTGTCATCCCAGCAGAACTTAATCATACGATGGAGGGTTAAGGGAATGATTTGATGCTTGTGAAGCCAAGGGCGTCCAAGCAAAAGGTTGAAAGATGGTTCAATATCTACAACATAGAATTCTACGTCGAAGCGAGTAGGGCCTATGGTCAATGGAATGTTTAAGATCCCAAGTGCATCATGATGCGTATTATCGAATGCTGTCATCCCTTTCACGGCTGGTGTAATGTCCACGGACTTGAATCCGATTGCACTTGCCGTGCGCAAGGGGCAAACATTTAAGCCTGCTCCATTGTCTACCAATGTGAGAGGGATGTGAAAGTTCTGATACTGCGTGGTGATGAACAAGGGGAAATTATGGTTGGTGCCAGATGGAGGTAACTCTAGACTAGAGAAGGAGATAACTTGTGGCGTCACTGTCATTCCTACCATGCTCTCTAGGGTAGCTGGCTCTATGGTCGAGGATACACAGGCAACCTAGAAAACTCTGAGGAAGGTTTCTCTGTGCTCTGTTGAAGTGTGGATCAGGTCCCAATTAGAAATATCAGCTTTGACTTTCTTAAGTTGGGCAGTTATGTCAGCTGTAGGTTGGCTATTGGTGGTGGGAATAGGTGGTGTTATTCTTGGCATGGAAGGTTGTGGGGAGTGTGCCTGCAATTGGACAAGAACTGGTGCTACGGATGCTGGCGATCTAGATGATCGGGCTTGCAACTGGATGGGGTTCGATATTGGAGAACTAGGCCTGGGTGCTGGGGGCTTGTATACTCTACCCGATCATGTCACTTCTGCACACATTTCTGCGGCATAGTTATACGGAACACGATGCATGTCATGGGTAAGAGTAACGACAACCGGGGGGTGGGCAACTAACTGTACAGGCGTGGCTGGAGGATATTGATAAGTCTGAGGATTCTGGTAAGTCTACAGGACTGGTGGTTGAATCGACCCAAACTGGGGCCAGGCTGATAAACAAATCGAGGCTGGTGGCTGGGAGTATATGACAGGCGGTGCCATGGTGTACTCCGACTCGACAACTGGACGAATCATACTAATAGACTCCTCGGAACTACCAAGGAAAGAGCGATACAGTTGGTGAGGAAAAGGGGACGACTCATCATGAATCAAATCGGTTGGAAGGATGGGGGATGAGATAGACTCAGAAGAAGAAAGGGAATTGACTCCCGAGGAACCTAATGCTCCCAAGGGTGGATGCAGTGGCAATGGTTGATTAACTATATTAGGGTGTGCTAGTGGTGCTTGTGCGGCTATTGGTGCGGGTGCAGGGCCGACCTCCTGAGTGCTAATCACAATGACCTTCTGGTCAATCAAGTCCTAGACAGCGTCCCTGAGTGTTAGGCAATTATCCATCGAGTGACCTGCTACCCAATGGAAATTGTAGAACGCATTCGTGTTATACCAGGCAGGAAGTGGATTAGGCGGTGGGTGCACCTCAAGCAGCCTCAAGAGGGATGCGACCTTGGGAAATACCATGCTCAACAGCTCCACTAATGGGGTATAGTGGCGCCTTTCACAGCGTTGTCGCTTCTGCTGCGAATATGCCAACGGTGGGCGCGTCCTGGCCGGTGGGGCAGGGTAAACTGGTGTGGCAGTGGGGGTAATGTGCGATGCATGCGGTGCTCTAGGTGTAGGTGTGGGTGCATATACTACTTGGCGTTGCGGGGGCGGGCGGACATTTGTCGGAGCAGCAGGGGATCTAATATAGGAAACTGTGTTCTTGGAGGGATCCTTCCTCCTGGGTGGATTGGCATTATTGTTGTTGTTGTTGCTGTTGCTGCTGCAAGCGCCACTATGTGCGGAAGTGGCTTGCTTGGCAAATGCAGAGAGCGCTGGAAAACTGCTGCTGTGCAGTGAGCTCTCAACACGGGCGCTCGCCCCGAGCAGTGCAGAAAAAGTGGTGACTGGTTGAATGCTAAGTAGAGCCCCGACTGCTGGCTACGCTCCTCGGATCATGATCTCAATAGACTCTTCGTCAGAGGGTCTATCTTTGACCTGCGAAGCCAAGGACCGCCAACATCCAACATACTCCCCAAATGTTTCTTGGGGCCTCTGCTTGATAGCGACTAAGTCCTCCCGCTTTAGGACTAAGTCGAGGTTAAAGGAATAATGTTCAAGGAACGTCTGTGTAAGGTCGTCCCAAGTCTTGATGGTGGCCATGTCGAGGGAAGTGAACCACTTCAACGCGGGCCCCGTAAGACTCTTCTGGAACAGGCGGATTAGCAATCTCTCGTCAGCTTGGAGCTGGGCGAGGTCTCCGCAATAGGCTTTGAGATGGGAAATTGGGCAGCCTCTACCATTGTATTTGTCAAATTCTAGGATTTGGAAGTTCAGTGGGAGAGTCGCCTCTGGAAAATAACAGAGGTCCAGGAATTGGTAGGACCAGCAGTCCCCACCCTGCACTTGTCGGAGTGTGCGCTCTAAATCATTCACCCCATGGTAGGAGAGCGTCTAGAGCTACTGCAGTCGTGGATTGTGCAGCAGATGCGGGAACCACGTACACTGTATGGGTCACCCCTAAGGGCTCCTCCGGATCCACCATTCCACCGTTAGGTGCTACGACAGGATGGCCAGTGTACCCGTGCATGGGTGTTGTGTATTGTGGGATAAAAGATAAGGCTTGTGTCTGGTATAAGGGTGATGATAAAGCAGGGGGTGGTGCTATAGTAGGTGCAGAATGTGGGAGCAAGAGCTATTGGACCGGAACGGCCTCGAGTACAATGCTCACGACGTGTGCTCCTGTCAGCCGAGATGGTTGACCACTAGATGGTAGAGATGCATGCTGTGGTGGGTGCTATGGTGGTGTTGCAAAAGACAATGTCGACACCCGTATCGCTGGAGAGACGAGGGATGGCGACGGCTGTGGGGGTGGTGCAGTGGGTGCAAACTGTGATCCTAGAGTCGATTGCGAAGGCAACTCGGGAGTCGGAAAAGACAAAGTTGAGAAGGGCTGAAGCGCCAGTGCCAATCCTAGCAACTGCTGGGCGAGGGCCGACATGTGTTGCAGCTGCGCGGTCATGGGATCGTCACCGGTGGCTCCAACGGACAAGGGTAAAGCAGGAGAAGAAATAGGAAGCTGAGATCCCAGTTGTCCAAACTGGGGAGTGGCTACTATAGAGACAGCCGTAGTCAGAGGAAGGCTAGTAAACACATAGCCTTGGGGAGGAGGAGCAGCAAAAGAACCCTAGGGAAGGGTCACAGGAACAGACTCAACTGCTGAGGCCCCAAAAGTAGTAGAAGACCAAGCTGGTGTCCCCGAAGGTGGGGTAGCCACAGGGACACGGAACTGGGTTGGCGGAGGTCCTCTGGAAGCTAGGGCGAAAGTGGAGGTAGCAGTGACAGTTGGGAAGGAAACAAAGGAAGGGTACGCCAAAACAGGGACCTCCTCCTGGGAAGCAGAGGAAAGGGGCTCGCTGGCATGCTGGGCCATAACGGATCCCAAACGAGTACGGATCGGACTATGGCTGGGAATGAGAGGATGGATCCCAGGATGAGCTATCGTCGAAAGTGACGGATAACTCGGGAGACATGGTCAAGAATGGGGTCGCAACGAGTGTCAGCGAAAGGAAAGGTCTCGAGCTTAGGCTAAGGAAGCTCGCATGCTGACAAGAATTCTATGCACAAAACAAACAAATTAGAAAAAGATGTAGTGCTTATGGTGGTATGAGATGCAAATGCATGAATGCTTCTAGTATGCGCTCTCTTACAATCTAGGGGTGTCCTACCAAGCTATCTACTCCAGGTTCACACAGGGGTAAATAGGTCTCCGACTCAAGGTTAGAAAGATGAAGGTCCCCGTTCTAAATCCCAGCCAATGCTTAGGCAGTGAACGAGTGGTGCGTTCGGGGCCTCGTCCTCTGCCAAAGCAGTAGGATGTACCCTCTACTAACACCGACACGACCCTAGACAAGTGGGGACATACCAGTATTTCATCCCACGCCAAAGCCATAGAATGAGAAAACCGAGAAATGTCCTTCGCCAACTATATAGGTGGACTCAAGAGATGAGAAGATGCATGCCCTATATGATGGATGCAAAGTATGCTTTAAGTCTTTTACTTGAAAATTTATTAAACCATGGGGGAAAGTTGCAATTTGTCACTAGTTTGTGTCCTATTTATTGATTTTGGTTTTTATGCTTTTATTAACCAAAAGGAAAAGAGCAAACATGTCTCTAATCTACTAGACACGACATATACAAGAAAGGAAGAAAACATGCAAAGCAAATATCAATTAACATACAAAAGGTATGTGCATATTATGTGCAGAAAGTGGTGGCATAGCAAATGTGTAAAAAGAAAACACCCATTATATAACTGGTATGCACAAAAGTAAAGGAGATATCACTCAATATTACAAAGAGAGAGCATAGCCAAGCATGGCAATAAACAAGCAAGGAGAAAAGCCAAAGTAAACGAAAAAACCCAGAACAAAAGCCAGGATCTGATTTTCCCCAGCAGAGTCATCAGTTCCTGTAACCATGTCGGCGATAGCCTTAGGCTTGGCACGAAAAGCCAAATGCGTGAGGATCGGCAATGTCACGGCAAAACAATAAAAATAATAGTAAAAAATGTAGGAGTCGCCACCTAATCTATTTCAAACGGGAGACGAGGAAAACCACTTAAAAACATTCAAATCACACAATAAAACCAATGGAAAATGTCTTCAAAAACCAGAAATTGGCAAGGATCCCTGTATCGCACGAGGAAGGTATTAGGCACCCTCGTACACCCGAAAATTGGTCTTTTAATGGGTTTCTCATTTACTTGTATGGAATGTTGGCTTTTCAGCCTTTTCTGTACGTCCGAGGGCGATATGCAATGCAATGCTATATGCAAGTGGTGCCTTATGCTAAACATGGGTGCTTGGGTTGTAGGATGTGTCCTAATGCTCAAAAAGGCCACTCGTGCGGTGGGTCAAGCACCGGTGCAACGATGTTGCACGGATATAATCAAAGATCTAAAAATACCAAGTGACTTTCATCCTCGCTTTGCTATATGCAAAACATGAACTATCATGCATAAAAATGGCTGAAAACAAAGTGGAGTCATCCTGATATGTCTAGGAAAACACCGAGAGAAAACCAAAGGAAAATCCAAACAGGAAACATGCTAAATGCCATGCCAAAAGCTACTGCGTGCGACAGAACACAAGCAGGTGCGCCTGTGTGGTGCGCTAGACTGGTGCTCCAGTCTGGTGCACCACCTATGTGCTCTACTGATGCCAAGAAAGTGTGCCAGAGAAAATCATGGATCCGACAGTAAACTAGAATGCCATGCAATATAAAAATCTTGTAAACTTGCAGACTCATCAGAAAAAAAAGCAACATGAGTATCTATCGAAATCTAAGCATGAAAACATAATATGGGTCTTATGCTCAAGGGTTGTATACCTCACACAAGACCACACCATCCTTATGCCAAGTAAAAAACAACAAGATCCAGCCATGCTATCCAAATCTGGATCATGGACTGTTGCATGAGAACCTCCCAAACAGGAGTTCATGGGGCAATCAGTTCACCAGATTTTTGCAACAAGCTGAACATGCGAGATGCAAAAAGTCTTAAATACAGTGCTATCCAAGACTGAGATCATGCATACAAAGTCATGACATATCAGAGAATACACATTATAAAAATCAAAGGCAAAAACATCCAGAAAAGCATGCAGATCATGATGTAATGATGATGTTTTGCTCTCTCACCAGACTGGTGCACCAGGATGGTGCGCCACATTGGTGCTCCAGTGTGGTGCACTCCAGAAAATCTGAATCAGACAGCAGTCTGATTTCAGATTCTGGTCCAGCTACTAGAGATGTAATGCGATTAATCTTAACCAGATCAATTATTTAAATGGTAGAGAACTGAACCATGATAAAAACAAGCATAAAAGTCTCTTTATCATTTCTTAATCATGCAAGTCCATGGGTTAATGGGCTGAAGCTGCTGCTTAGTAGGCTCTATGGAGTATGCAATGAATTAATGAACCTAACAATCATATAAAGATGACAAATATGTAAAGAGTGTATTTGCAGCTCATTTCATAGCAAGCATTTGCATGAATCAAGATTCAGTATGTAAAAACAGAGATTAGATAATGCAGAATTTAACATGGCACAGAAGCATTGTGGACATACATGTAGGAGCAATCATCTTATCATAAAAAAACAACACGAAAACAGATTATTAATAGACCATATGTTCAGTGCATTGCATGCTTTATACAGTGTAATACCTAGAGCTTAAAATAAAGGATAAGTAAAAAGAGGAGAAAGGATCTTACCTTGCCCAAGATGTTTCTTCCTTGAAGGCTCAAGATAACACTTCCTTGTTGCTTTGGATGACTTGAGAATGCTTTGGAATGTAAGGGTATCCTCTGGAAATGAGAGTGAGTTGCTGGGAGTAGATAGGTGACTTAACCAAGAGAGATGAGTTGCCAAGTCCACCCAAAAGGTTGCTAATGGATCGCTTTTTATAGAGTTTCACAAAGGTAACTCCCATGGGATGCAGACAGCCTTGAAAACGAACAGCCTTGCGTAGATTCGTAAGGAATATTCGCAGGCAAGGGTTACAAGCACGGAAGAGGGAAAGCCAGCAGCCAACACCTTGAAAAGTGGTGGTGCGCCACTGTGGTGCTCCAGCATGGTGCGCCACTGTGGTGCTCCAGCTTGGTGTGCCACTTTGGTGCTCCTGCTAGATGCTCCAATCTAGTGCTCCACATTGGTGCTCTCCACCAGCTGCCTGAATTGCTAATTGGGCCATGGATTTGCTATAGGCTTGTGGTCGGTTTATGCACTGATCTCTGGCTGGTTAAAGTGTCAAATAGAATTTGAAAGTGGTTGGGCTTCCCACATCCAAAGCAACATCTTCAGAGTGTTTATCTATGAGCCACCTCAAAATCGGGGTGTCTACAGAAACCACAAACAAAACACAGCCTCGACAGCTCTCCTATCAAGCACAGGCAAAACACCTTGGGAGCGTCTGAATTCACGAGCACCACTCTCAACCTACGACCACAACCTAAGAAAATACCAATAAAAACATCCTTTGAGTGTCAAACCCACACAAAAGGCACCACAGTAAAGCAAACACAATCAGAACTATACGCTCTAGCACCAAGTGTAAGACACCTACTGACTCGTGTCCCTCGGGAGCACAACCAGGTCGGCTCAAACACCTGGAACAGTGCCACTAAATACTCCATTCAGTGCACCACACACAAAATCACACAAGTCCTAGACCTAGGGATGCCATCATTATCCCTAAAGTTCAGTCTAAACCATCTGGAGAAAGAACTTATTATTTATAAATCATATCATCTTTATTCTACCCATACCCCAGGTGGAATCTTGCTAATTTATTTTAGATAAACCCTACAATCATTCTAAGGGTTATTCTAACCATTTATGCCATTATATTTATCTCCCTAAGATTAATATATATATATATACACATATATGTATAGATATATATATATATATTAATCAAAACATAAAATATCTTAATATAGGATCAAGGCCTGGATCGATAGACCGAACTAGAACGACCGACCAAACCTGGGCTCAGGGCATTAGATTGGTAGATCAAAAAACCACTCGGTCGACCGAAAACCCCTGATTCGATAGATCGAAAACATTCAGTCGACCGAACCAGGAATTCTATCAACACCCAAGATTTCCATAACGGCAGACCAAACGAATTCGGTCGACTGAACCAAGGGTCAAAGGGACAATCTGCAACAAAAACAGCATACCAAAATAATTCTGTAAGCCGAACCAAGTGATTGCAAAACACCTCGAAATGGGACCCAAAGCCCTATCCTACAAACAACCAATCCAAACCATGCAAACAATATATCAAATTAAAGATCTCGACGTGATCTTCCAAACCAGACAAGCAACACAGAGATCCATCAAGCGGATCTCGAGAAATAAACAGAAAACACAAAGGGGTACTATTCACTCCAAACCAGGAATACGACCATAAATGACTCACAAATGCACAATAAATTCTAATAAAATTACGACGATTACCATCACACTATCATGCACCTATGATACAAATTTGGAATCAAAATAAAATCTATGGGGTGTGTACCTCCACCGCAGCGGCGTGAGACAAACGACGATGCTCCTCCTTTAAGCACAAGCTGCTCCTCTCCTCTATGCTACGATGGCGACATAGTGGCGACTACATCCTGCCTTCTCCGGTCATCTTCCTCTCTCTCTCTCATCTCACCCCTCTCTCTCTCTCCGTCTCTCCTCCCCCAATGAAGAAGAAGAAGAACAAGAAGAAGAGGAAGATGAGGAAGGAGTGGGGGTGGGGCCCGAGGGAGAGAAAAGAAAGAAAGAAAGAAAAGAGAAAGAAGGGAAGGAAAGAAAGGAAGCCACAAGCACGAAACCAGACTACACGACCTTTCATGTCTACGTGACTCGTGCAAACTGAGATCTGCCACCAGAGCAGAGAGTGAACCCTCAAAACTCCTACAAGGGCCAACACAACACCCGAACCATACCACACCAAAAAGGCTAGAAACCCACTAATCCAAGCGTAAAACACAACGAAAGCTGCGTTTCCCAATAAACATAGAGGACCCAGCATTTAACGATCCAAAACTTCATTAAAATATCTGGCCAAAACACCACTTCTAAAACTAGGTCGTTACATAAAATTTTTAAAAATTAAGATATCGAAATATCTCAACACATATCTAGCAATAAATCACGACCAAGTCTACCCTTTTCATGATTTTCATATGAGATATGATTAGAAGATATTTCGAAATTTAATCAATTATTTACTAATCAAGTAGATTTACTTTAGATAATATCTTCTAAAATTGAATAAATATAGCCAATTAATTTTTATGGGTATCTTTGACTAGGTCATAATCCATCACTTGGGATCTTTTAGGTTTTATCTTTATTTTCAAATATTATTTGAATTAAATGTGGTTATAACATTTAAAAATATAATAACCAACACAAAATTTTCATTTTTCATAAAAATTGAAAATCTATATTTTTAATTTGACGTCATCCATAGTTCTAGAATTTTCCTGAATTAATTGATATTTGTAAAGACTTATATGATATGTCATATATTTTATGTGCTAGAAAAATCATAAAAATTATAATAATTATGGAAAAAACTTGATAATATTTTATAAAAGTCATATATGCTATATTATAGCTCAGGATGACAAAATATGTTGAGAGAGAGTGTTAGGATACTCGTCGCTAGTATTTGCGGCATCAATATGCTCATCGCCTCCTAAAGTAGCGACAGGACTTGTAGCCATCGAGAATGGCAACAAGTTCTATTGCTGGTTAATATGGCAACAACCTGGTCTTTTATAGTTCAAAATTTCAGAAATTTCATAAATTCAGATTTATTTTAACATTAAACTACTCAAATCTGCTACTATTTGAGTGCAACGAGAGTATAAACTCTACCATAGCTAATAAATTCGCATAAAATAATATTAAAGGTACTCAAACCTGCCACTAGTTTCAATAGAGTAAGAGTATTAACTCTACCACAGCTACCACACTCACACTAAGAAAATGTTCAAGGTGTTCAAACCTACCACTAGTTTGAGTGTATTAGCTCTACCACAACTAATGACCTTGAATCCAATAAAATCAAGTAATGTTTTTAAACAAATCATGGAAAATATGGTAAATGTGTTATAAGTCTTTAGTTAGGTGATTTAAGACACCTCAAGGTTTCTTATCCTTAATTAACTCTTGGAAATACAAAATTGGAATATCTATAGTTTTATTTACATATTTTCAAGAGACGCCCCTAACCTATATCAATATGGAAATTTACTTGAAATGAACGAGGTGTTATGCCCCTAGTATGGTTTGCATCAATAGAGACTCAATCCTTTTGGTTTGATATGGCGGCTTCATCTTGTCAATAATAGTAATTCAGCTTGATTGCCCTTAATCCTGCACACTCAATAGCTTAGGTCAAACTCCTCACTAAAGGAACCATGCTAGTAGTTGGTAGCTTCAATGTCATTACATGATGCAAGATTTGTGACTAGCAAAAGCCATCATTGCCCCGTCTCTCTTCATGTTTATTGAAAACAAGTCAAAGGATAAGTGAAACAAAATTGAAAGAAGTTATTTACAATGTCATGAGGGAATGTCCCTAGAGTTACCTCAATCAATAGAGGTGTTAGCTCTCCTAGATTGGATTGCTGTTTTCGACGTGCCTATTATCTTGGAGAGATTTATGATCTGCACCCTAGTCTAAATCAATTTCAAGCCTGAGGAGCTATAGATCTACAGAAATGCCTATCACGAGGTGGTGAGCCTTATCTACTATATGCTTGTATCTTCATAGATTTGGCTTTAGCAATGGTCTTAAAGAGGAGGGAACGTTGGGAAAGTTGTGGTGGGAGTCGTGGCTTCAGTGGTAGTGGTTCTCCCTTAGCTTGAGTAGGTGATGTCGGTCCTCTCAACAAACATTGTGATTGGCTCCCAACTTGATTGTTGGGATTTGTCGTAGATGGATGGTGTAGCAATGATGAATTTGACTAATTAGGCATTGTGTAGTATTGTTATTGTTGGATGCATTCCTGCACGAAGACTCCTCTGGTCATATCCTAGAATTCCTGTGACTCTGGTGTTTCTTTAGACCAACAATCCTAGTCAAACGACTTGTCCGTTTCTAGTGCTTTTGGCGACGGATCTTCATTGCATGGGTCCAGTTGTGTGGGTTCACAAATCACTCCTAGGTTTTCTAGGTGATTAATTTCAATAGTAACTATTTCTTTCTAGTATTTAAACTTGAGGAGCTAGTGAATGGGGGATGTGAAGCACCGATTTTTGCTAGCCATGACCTCCCTTGGATTAGTGGTTCTAAAACTACTCCATTACTATTACAGTGGGTGTACTGGTGATGTCCATCTAAGCAATTCCAATTGCTTCTCTCTGACTCTTGTCATAGGTTGCATAAGTGAAACAATGTCTATTAATTTTGCTTTCCTCATTGTCTAAGAAATTGAGAGTGGATAAGGAGCAAACGCTCTTATAACACTCCTTCAAGTAGGTAGTCATTGATATCCACTGTGATGATCAGGGGGAGCACGCATTTTTTAGGAGGGGGAGCTCCGAGTCTCAAATGACTATGTTCTCTTGTTTGAACTTGGTGGTGAGTTTTCTAGCTAGTATAAAAGGGATTGATACCTCCAAAGTCATCAAATCCATGTTGCTCATCCATAGGGAGGAAATTGACATGGTTAAGAAAAGCGAGGCTATTCATGGTTTCTTCTTCCTCTTGTTGACTATCCCACGTATCAATTTTCTAGGTTTCCCATTTTCCAATTTTTGAGGATATGTGCCTTTGTTCCAATGAAATTTCCAAAATTTAAGCTTTCTTCAATCCATGCCTCTTGATGGGATGTTGCTGATTCCTCGAAGACCTTGGGCTCAATTACCCATTGTGATTGAGCTATAGGGGTGACTGTCTCCCCAAACGGCACCATGACATTGTGATATTTTCCTTCAATACATCCCATTCAATGATTTGTAGCTCAATAAAGTCATAAACTACATCTCTAAAGACCCAATAGTCTTCAAGATTATGGTCGTGCCTTGTTTGGTATAGGTAATACGTGTTCTTGTCGTAGTTCGACTCACTTGCCCTTTGAGGCGGGAATCAATGGCCTTAGCTTCAACTTGCTTCACAAAAATGTCTACTAGTGTCACTAGAAGGAGAGGATAGTTTACTTACTTGGGGCCTCTCTATAGAGGTTGAGGAGGAGGTACGTTATAGTAATTACCTCTAGTTGTTGCCATTGTAGCCCTAGTTGTTGTTGTTGTTGTTGTGGTGGTGGTAGCCCTGATTATTGTTGTAGTTGTGTCGATTCTATTGTGGTCGTCCCTCATTTCAATGGCCATCCTGGTGATATTCCTACATCACAACCACTTGAGGGGACTGAGCCCACTACTTCTGTTTCTTGACTTTGACATGATATATTGACTCTATCATGCTTTCTACCACTTGTGTCTTCTTGCCCGTCTTCAATTCTTCAACAAACTCGTGTAGGTTTTCCTTTACTGAAGTGGCTACCTAGTGGAAGGCCACTATGGATGGGCAGTATGCAATTGTCAGTCCCCTTTCATTGGTCCAATCATGCTAGCAATGAGTGTTTGGACTACTTGCCTCTCCAAGATGGTCAAGCCAGTCCTAGCTACCATGTTCTGTCATCTGTTCACAAAGGTGACCCAGTCCTCACCAAGTTTCATCATCTCCTTCCCTAAGTCATTGAAAGTTGGCTTTGAATCAATCTTGTGTAGATACTTTGTTAGAAAGCTCTCTCGAATATTGTCAAAGGTGCTAAGGTCCTCCTTGGACAAGGTCATAAACCAGTCCATAGGTTTGCCCTCTAGTGAATAGACAAAGAGATGAATGAGAAGCCCCGACTCATGGAAGTAATGGGCAAATTCTACTTAAAACCTAATGTTGTGACTATGAGGGTTGGTAGTTCCATCAAATTTTGGCGTCTTTGGGTATTTGAAGCCCAAGAAGTGATGGAAAGGAGGAAACTTGCTCATATCAAAAGGAGACATTTGAGTGTAGATCCCCAACACGTTGAGCATTTTTCTCATTTCTACAAGGTTGGTAATGCTCATCTAAGATGCCTAGGCATTAGATTTGGAAAAAGGTTGGTGTGTTCCACTTTGTCCCGCTTGGGGTTGGATTTGTATGTACTACTCGGGTTGATATGGAGGACAGGGAGCATGATGAAGATTCTGATGTTTGAGGTGTGGTGGTGGATATTGTGCATTAACGGTCGGAGGAGCTCGAGGCTATCAATGTTCCTAGTGTTCAAACAATGAATTGATCCTTTCTCTGTACCCAACACTACAAATGTGCCACTATTGTTCCAAATGTTCTGAAAACATTGGGTTGTCCACAATTCTGTGTCCACCATTGGGGAAGTTACTTTACCCCTAATTTTCGACATTTGATGGTGCATTTCCTAATTGTTCCTAGTATAGACCATCATGGATGTGGAATGTGGATGGCCTTCATTGCCTAGTATCCGATAGGTATTGCTGTTACTGGCAATTGAAATGTTGTTGTTGTTGCTACTATTGTGTGCCAAGAGAACCTTTGATGATTGGAATTCCATTGACCTCATTATGCAAGAAGCAGTATAGGTTCTAGTATTAGATAGAGTTGGGATCCAACTTTTCTCTGGTAGTAGGATGGTAGATTCTTATCATGTGCTCTTCTTCCAACATGTTATCAATCTTAGCTTGATATTCTGTATTTCTTTGCAGATGGCAATCTTTGACCTTGAAACCAAGCAAGAAAGGGGGAGGGAAAAGCAACCAAATCCGATCCTTAGGGCTTTAACATGCACTTTCAAAGGCCAAGAGAGAAAAGAGAAGCCATTTGAGCACAAGTGACAATGTGAACACGCTTCTCAAGCCTTAACACAGGGGTGCTAGGGACTCAAGTGATTTTTCACATAGTCTAAGAAGGAACGCAATCCTTAAAGAGGCCAATCATTTCATTGAGCAGATTCAATGAATTTTTTGAAAGAAATCCACACCCCAAGGCTCTAGTCCCTATGACAAAGCTTATCACCTCACACCTCAACATACGAATCAATTTTTGAAAGAGATCAGAAGATTTCAAAAAGATCAAAGAGCAATACTGTCTTAGGCGTTAGATATGTTTCTCTGCATTTAACATAAATAGCTTGAAAACTAGCATATAACATCCTAAACAAAAGCTTTTCAGAAAATAGAAGTTGTTTTTAAAGGATCACCTTCACTCCCAAAATCCAAAACTAAAGGAGAGATGATCTCATGCACTTGGAGAAATAAAACACAATAAACACCGAAGGGGCTATGGTGCCTTCAAAACCTGGTTGGGGAAAAAACACACCAAGTGCCCAAAACATAAAATTATATTTATGACAAAGGGAAAGATGAAAAAAGAAAGGAAACTCACTTAGCATAGGGGCACTTTTAGTTGTCCCACCGTAGTCGTCATTTTGTGGATACAGACCTTAGGGAGTATGTTTCCCACTCTTCTGCTCGCTTGACTCCTATGCTTCACATATGCCGGTATCGGTTGTGATTGCCACTCTCGGTTTGCATTAGCACTGGCCCTCAAAATGCCTTAGAGAGATTGTGATGTTGATATCGATTTGGCTACTTTTAGATGAAGTCAATGTCGCTCAAAGGTTTCTTGTGTTGAATCTTCCTTTCTTCTTTTCGCTTTAAAACAAGTAAACAAGTCCATGAATCAAAACATGTGTAGCATCAAATAATCAAGAAACTAACTTAATATCATGAAATCAAATGGCAAACATGCACCTAATAGTTTGGCCCTCGATTTATTCTAATGCTATGCCTAGTTACATATGCAAATGTTGTGAAATAAACCCCCTTATTGCAAAGTGTGCAATGCAAAAAGTCATCGAATGTGCTAATTAACATGGTGAGAGTCATTGGGACTAGCTCTTGGTTGTGTGAATTCATGGCTCTAAGGACACTCTCACTTTTTCTCTCTCAAAGTATGAACTCTCTTTTTTAAATTCTCTTCTTACTAATTTTCTAGCTCTAAATTCTCACCCCTCAATTTTAATCTCTCCAAATCCTCACTACAATGTAGAGCCCTTTCAAGCCTAAATAGAGGCATGAGTTGTCTAAGAAAAGGCAAGAAATCAAAAGAAAGGCAACATAGTCTAACTGCAATAATTTTTGCTGACACTAGAGTGTTAGATGCGGAAACCACAGCATCTAACAATTAGACGTTAGAAATAGTAGTGTCCATCACTATCCTCATGAATGACAGTCGACTATCACAATAAATGTTGGAATCTTATGCAATCAAGGCTTGATCAACAGAATCATCGCAATATGGAAACATTTTAAATTTGAAAAATTTCAAGAAAGAGAAAAGGAAAAGTAGAGTTGGCATAGGGGGCTAGACGTGTCATATGTAAGATGCATCAAATTTTGCATCTAACGTTGGACGTAGTTGTGCATGGGGAGAAGAGAAAGTATTTGCCCAAACCCAATCCAAGCAACAATCAAAATCACACAAGACAGAGATTTACGTGGTTCCCCGAATTGGGTACGTCCACAGATGGAGAGGCTGTTCTTCACTATGTGTAATTGGGGATACAAAAGGGT
>JAMKQA010020152.1:0-17016 GCA_024699735.1 Posidonia australis
CCCCCCCCCCCCCCCCCCTCCCTCTTACGAAGGAGGAGAAGAGAAATGTAGAGGAGGAGGAGAGGAAGGCACGGGTAGGCGGGGCAAGTGGGAGGAGAGAGAAAAAGAAAGAAAAGAAGAAGAAGAAAAAGAAAAAGTAGAAAAGAAAGGAAAAGAAAGAAAGAAGGAAGGGAGCACGGCACGAGACCCAACCACACGACTTCCCACATCTGCATCACTCGTGACACTAAGGACCCACCACCAAACCTCCACAGCCTAGGAGAAACCCACAAAACTCCTATGAGGGCCAGCATAGCAGCTGAACCACAACAACCAAAAGGCTAGAAATCCACAATCCAAGCGTCAGACACTATTGAGAACGTGTCCCACATTAGACACTAGGACCCCAGAAGCCTAACATGCCTGAATTTCATCTTAATTGTCCTGCCAAAGCACCCCCCTTCTAAAACTTGGGTCGTTACAATCTTGGAGTGGTAGATACTCTCACCTCTTTGGCCCATAGTGCCAAGGTGGAGGGACTGCATTATAGCTCCTTTGCCTCTATTGTTGCCCTGTTGGGTGTATACTTGGTAGTCCAAAGGCTATTGGTATTGGGGTTGCTGCTATTGCTGATATTGTTGGGGCTGTCGTTGGACCAATTGCTGTTGATGAAATTGTGGCTAATACTGCGTGTGTTGTTCCTAACGCTGGACTATTGGTCCCTAGTATTGGAATACTAATAATGTATTAAGGAACCACGGGGATTGGTGTCGACAACATGGTGGGAGTATGAGACTCTAATGAAACCAGTTGCTAGATACGACTGTGGTTGCCGAGCTTGAAACGGTGTAGGATGAGCCTAGGTCGTTGAACCTAATTGTTCGAGTCACCGAGCTCGTGACAGTGTAGGCTGAGCCTAGGTTATTGAGCCTAATTGTTCGGGTCACCGACAGTGTAGGATGAGCCTAGGTCATTGAACCTAGTTGTTCGGGTCACCGATGGGACGTTAGATAAAGATGTATCCCCGTGCATATATGAAAGAGATTGAGGTCGGTTGGTCGGACAGGTGACATCCCGCACGAGGAATTTCACCGCAGCAGTGCAGGGGGTAAGGGAAACTATGTCCTCACCTACTACTTGTGTGCCTAGTTACCCCTGATCAAGGTAACATTAGTAAAAAAAAGTAAAAATGAATAAGAAAAGAATGTGATTTTGAGAAATAAAAGAAATGTGGTTTGACTGGGATTGGACTTATGAATGGTCCAAAAATCCTAGAATAAAATAATGACTTTGTTTTAACCAGTTACCATCTAGTATTTATGATTTTGGTTTTGAGCTCGAGAGGCATTGGGTTTTAGGCTGGAGCTGGTTGGGAACACAGTTTCTCAAGATATAAGTTTGAAAGTGGTTTTGGTCTTGGGAAGAAATCCCAAGCAATAAAGAAGAAAGATGAGTTTTGAAAATGAACATGGTTTTGGAAATGATTTCCAAAAATTGTAAAAGAAAAAGGAAAACTGAGTTTTGAAAAGAGTATAACCCTGGGAATAGATTCTCAAGTGATTTCAAAAAAAAAAAAAATGAAATGAAATAATATCTTATAATGGATTTTCAAAAAGGAAATCAAGTTTTGTAAATTAAAAGTTGAGTTTTGGCTTTTTGCTGGATTTCGTTGTTTGTATGTTTAAGGCGAGTACTGAGTGACTTAGATATCACTCACGCGTACTCGTTTGGCTTTCAGGTGCAGATTGAGTGCAGTCGAGTCCCAGTGTTAAAGTCGGAGCTTCTAGCTACACATTATTTCCTAGAGATGAGCCTTAATTATAGTTATTTAATTTTACTGTAATTGCTGTGATTATGCTTATGATACAATGATTTAGATAACGTGTCCGGGTTCGAAACATTACGGAGTGGTATCAGAGCTAAGATCACACCTAATGCACCGGATTGGTGATGTCCGATGTAGTGGCTCCCTAAGACTGCACAATGGAGAGTTGTGCATTGAATTTTTGGTTGCTGTGTTTTATTTTGCTGGTAGGAAGATGACTTGCCGAGGCCACAGTCGTGGCAAGGTCCTTGTACCCGACTCCGAGATGGGAGAGGGTAGTGCATGGAGGGGTATAAGATGAGAGTTTGGCGAGATGATGTTGGGTTTCACTTAGTCCTTCGACAGCAGCAATCTGGATGAGGCGAAGGGAGACCCGTGGATCAAGCAGTTCCACCTACTTGACCCGCCAACTTTCGATGGGCACGGCACACCAGAGGAGTGTCAGTCTTGGTTTCTAGAGGTGCAGAAGATCCTAGAGGAGATCAAGTGTCCAACGAAGAAATGGGTCTAAATTGTGGCATTTCAGCTCAATGGTGCTGCAGATCAATGGTGGAGGACAGTGCACCACACCAAATTTCTGAATACAGACCTACTGATGATCTCTTGGGAAGAATTCCAAGAGGTATTCTATGAGAGGTTTTTCTCTGAGCAAGAAAGGGATAAGCTGGACAGAGAGTTCAGGAACTTGAAGTAGGGAAGCCAGACTATGGCAGAATATGAGTCGTCCTTCCTTCTACTGGAGTTGTTCTCTCAGGCTATAATTTTTGAAAAGAACAAAGGCAAGAGGTTTGTGGAAGGACTGAACCCCGTGTTGAGATCCAGAGTTATTAGCTTCAAATGCCAAACCTTAACAGATACTGTTAAGTTTGCAAGCCGCTATGAGGATGATCGTAGGCTGTTCCAAGAAGAGTATCCTAAGAAGGAAAAGGGAAGAAAGTTTGTCTCTCGACCTTCTATCTCCCGACCCTCCATTTCTCGACTGTCGGTGACTAAAGTGCCAAGTTGGGGAGTTCTGGCAGCTCTAGGAAGAAGCGGAAGCAATGGCTTACATTTGGTAGAGAAGAGAGTATGGGTTTCAGCCACGCACGGTTCAGCAACAACCCACAGATGGGACCATGCCATGTCTATGGCAAGAAGGGACATGTAGCGGCGCAGTGTTAGCACAAGCAGACGAATTTAGATAGTGTAGTATGCTATAACTGCAGGAAGTTCAGGCATTACCAAAAGGATTGTCCCAATTAGCCAAAGCCGACATAAGATGCGCCACGTTAGCCTACTAAGGGGAGAGTATTCTCCATTGCTGCCCCAGATGCTAGTTCATCTGGAGATATGGTAGAAAGATCTTTTCTTGTGGCTGATCGGATGGCCCGAGTCTTGTTCGACTCTGGGAGTTCATTTTCTTGTCTCCGAGTCATTTGCTTTTGAGATCGGGACTAGGCCAGCCAGATTGGTATTCCACCTAGATGTAGTCACTCCATTGGGAGAATGCAGTCTAGCTTGGAGATATTTGAGACCGGTTGATATTCGACTGGGGGATAGGAATTTTCAGGCCAGTTTGATCTTGATGGACATGTAGGATTATGATGTTACCCTAGGAATGGATTGGCTAACACAGCATTCGATCGTGATATATTGTGCCAAGAGAAGAGTTCTGGCGTAGTGTCTAGCCTAAGGCTGGTGTTTGATACAAGGCACCAAGCTGGATGAGCCTAGAAAAGTGATTTCTGCTCTCAAGGCCTATCATCACCTAGCAAGAAGTAGTGTTGCCTATTTGACCTGTGTGACAGTTTCTACTTTGCCTGTGGTCGAGATTCAAGACTTGCCGGTGGTGCAAGAATATCCCTGCAGGACACCCACTTGCTGGAGTGAGGTCGGTGAGAAACAATTAGTTGGGCCCGAGATCGTACAACAGTACGAGGACAAGGTGGATCTGATCAGAAAGAGGTTGTTGTTTGCCCAGAGCCACCAGAAGAGCTATGCTGATAGGAGACGAAGACCTCTGGAATTCGAGGTAGGAGACTTCGTATTTTTGAAGGTGTCACCAACCAAAGGTGTGATGTGGTTCGATAAGAAAGGCAAATTGAGCCCCAGGTATATCAGACTGTACCAAATTACCAAGAGGGTTGGTAAGATGGCATACAGAGTAGATTTGCCTCTAGAGTTAGCGGGTGTGCAAACACCTTTCATGTATCGATGTTGAGGAAGTGTTTGGCCGATGCATCCCAAGTGATACCAGTGTAGCCAAAGGAGATGCGGGAAGACCTGTCTATAGTTGAAAATGTAGTTCAGATACTAGACAGAAAAGAGCAAGTCCTTATGAATAAAGTCATTCCATTGGTGTTAGTTCAGTGACATCACCATGGTACAGAGGAAGCTACCTGGGAGCACGAGATGGACATCCAGAGGTAACACCCCTATTTGTTTTATTATAGTTGAATTTCGAGTACGAAATTCGTTTAAGGGGGCTAGGATGTGACATTTTGGCCTGATTATCCATTTTTAATTATAAACCATGTAATTAATTGTAATATTGTAAAAATGGATAATTAATGGATAATCTGTTGTTTCTTGAATATGTGAGTTTGTGATTGGCTTTCTGTACACCTGCTTGTGATTTGGGACCAATGTGGAGTCCAATTCGAGGACATACAATCGTCTCGATTTGTGTGCCTGTTCTCTCCTCTTTTCTTTCTTTTTCTCCTGCTCTCACTCACGAGCTCACTTCACCCTGTCTTCTTCCTCTTCTGCCTCCACTAGTCCGTGCCACTAACGACGCTAGCCCGTGCCTTCCCATCTTCTCCGACGTGATGAGCCGTCGGTGTAACGTGGGAGGAGGAGAAGATAAGAGAGGTAGAGGCGAGTGGAAGAGGGAGGGCTGCAACGCGAGAATGAAGAGGGAGAGGAAGAACGACGTGTGCGGTGGAGGTGGTAGCTATCAATGTGATCCACCGTAGGAGGAAACTTCGCCAGGGCTGCGCCAGAGTGCAGGGAGGGTCACTGGTGTGTGGGGAGGCTCACTGGAGAGGTACGCAACCCCTCCTTTCCCCTATTCTGCTTTATCTTAAAAATGAGTTAATTGCATGAAATGATGAAAAATGCATGTAAAATTGAAGAAAAATAAGGGAATTAATGAGAATGAGCTGAATAGTACGAAAACATAAATATCATGCAGTTATGACGGAAATTTGTAGGAGTATACAAGATTTTGGGATGAAGGCTACAGTAGCCATTTTTGAGTCTCATCCCTTTGTGATTTTCATGTCGATTATGTGGTTAATAGAATCATGAATAGTTTGAGGAGTTTTGAAGTAGACTCAAGGATTACACCCCAAGATTTATTGGTAATTCGTGATGTGTGTTTGGAAGGTTCGATCGAGACTCCCACTTCTGGCGATTTCGTCGACCGAAACAGGGGAATGCCCTAGTTGCGGGAAAATCGGTATACCAAAATCCTGATAGATTAAGCCAGGATATCTAGTTTCGGTAGGCCTAAATCATCTGGTCAACTAAAACAGGAACTTTCGATATATCGGAAATATTCAGTATACCGAACCAAGGGTTTTCAGTATATCAAACCTAAAATTTGGTCTGCCAATTTTGCCCTGACCCTGATATATATAAATGTGAATATAAATGAAGGATAAATAGTTTTAAAGGTATGTAAAGCATGTATTAATGATGTTTTCCCCATGTAAATGGCATGGAGGAATATGGAACCCAAATAAGTGAATTTGAGCATGATTTTTGGTTTTAGACCCTATAACCGAATAAAATGATTGGTTGTGTGTGATTTTTGAGCATGAGACCCAATCATGATTTCAAACACATGATTTTAAATGAATTGAGTTGGGACCCAAGTGGAGGGTCAGGTGTTGCATGGAAACAGATTCCTGCAACGAAAAAGAATGAAAATGGAAATGATTTTGAAAAGAAAAACTTAAAAAGTTTTGAAAATAGAATACTAATAATGTGTTAAGGAACCACAAGAGTTGGTGTCGACAATGTGGTGGGATTATGTGACTCCAGTGAAACCAGTTGCTAGATACGACTGTGGTTGCCGAGCATGAGATGGTGTAAGATGAGCCTAGGTCGTTGAACCTAGTTGTTCGAGTCACCGAGCTCGTGACGGTGTAGGCTGAGCCTAGGTTATTGAACCTAGTTGTTCGGGTTACCAACAGTGTAGGCTGAGCCTAGGTCATTGAACCTAGTTATTCGGATCACCGATGAGGCGTTAGATAAAGATGTATCCTTGTTCATATATGAAAGAGATTGAAGCCGGTTGGCCGGAGTAGTGGCATCCCGCACGGGAAATTTCACAACAGCACGGAGGTAGGGGAAATGATGTCCTCATCTACTACTTGTGTGTCTGGTTACGCTTGATCAAGGTAACATTAGTAAAGAAAAGTGAAAATGAATATGAAAAGAATGTGATTTTGAGAAATAAAAGAAATGTGGTTTGGTTGGGATTGGACTTATGAATGGTCCTAAAATCTGAGAATAAAATAATGACTTCGTTTTAGCCAGTTACTAGTCAGTATTTATGATTTTTGTTTTGAGCCCGAGAGGCATTGGGTTTTAGGCTGGAGCTGGTTGGGAGCGTGGTTTCTCAAGATATAAGTTTGAAAATAGTTTTGGTCTTGGAAAGAAATCCCAAGCAATAAAGAAGAAAGATGAGTTTTGAAACGGAACATGGTTTTGGAAATGATTTCCAGAAATTTTAAAAGAAAAAGGAAAAGCGAGTTCTGAAAAGAGTATAACCCTAAGAACAGATTCCCAAGTGATTTCAAAAAAGAAGAAGAAATGAAATGATGTCTTAAAATGGATTTTCAAAAAGGAAATCAAGTTTTGTAAATTAAAAGTTGAGTTTTGACTTTTCGCAGGATTTCGTTATTTGTATGTTTGGAGTGCGTACTGGGTGACTTAGATGTCACTCACGTGTGTGTTTTTGGCTTTCAGGTGCAGATTGAGTGCAGTCGAGTCCTATTGCAATAGTCGGAGCTTCTAGCCGCACATTGTTTCCTAGAGGTGAACCTTAGTTACAGTTATTTAATTTTATTGTAATTGGTGTGATTGTGCTTATGATACTATGATTTAGATAACGTGTATGGATTTGGGGTGTTACATGAAGAAAGATGGATCGGTCCGCTTGTGCATAGATTACAATGATCTTAACAAGGCAAGCTCGAAGGATGACTTTCTACTACCTCACATCAATGTCTTGGTGCACAACATCGCAGGACACAAGATGCTATTGTTCATGGATAGTTTCGCAGGCTACAATCAAATCAGAATGGCAGAATACGACATGGAGACGACATCATTTATCACCCCTTGGGGAATCTTTGTTACAAGGTGATGCTATTTGAGTTGAAGAATGCAGGTGCTACATATTAGAGGGTGATGACAGCACTTTTCTACAACCTTATGCACCATGAAGTCGAGGTTTATGTGGACAACATGATCACCACATGTAACACCCGTAAAATTCATTTCGTAATTATTTACATTTTATGAATTTTATTTCTGGACGGGTGTTGTTGTTCTGAGACCCGTTGTGTGGTCATGTGCTTTTGGACTTGGGCCTCGTGGGCTGGCTTCTGCTTGCGAGTCCCTATACATGGTTTGGCACTGTACATTAGCATTGTACTTGTGGGCCCGAATGTGGGTCCGTTTGGGGACCAGGCATGGGGTCCATGTAGAGCCCACGTTCATGGGCCGTTGGTTGTGGCTAGTGGTTGGGAGGAGTGATTGGTTGCTTGTGCGATATGTCGGTAGTTGAGACGTGCGAGTGAGCACTCTCTCAGCTACTATGTGCGCAGGCTTTATAAGCCGCACCGCACTCCTCCGCCGCTAATCACCGTCTCCTCCTCCTTTCTTCTTCCTTCTTTCTCCTCATGGGGCACGTTTCCCTCCCCCACCTTTCCGTTCTTTCCTCCGTACTCTTCCTCCTCCACCCTCTTCTCCTTTTTCCCTTCTCCTTCCACTCATCTCCCCTGTTTTCGCCTGCATCACGTGCCGACAGAGAGAGAGGGAGGGTGTGAAGCGAAGGGCTGTGGTGGCTCGTGGCGGTGCGTGGAGCGTCCTCGGGGTCGTGGTGAGGCCGGAGTTCGCTGGAGTTCGTTTTGAGGTACGCATCTCCACCTTATGTAATAGAGAGCATAGAATTGGTAGAAAATACTATGACTATATGAAATATAGGTAAATTTACATTCTTAGAATTTATTGTGATTTTATGAGAAATTATGGTGAATTTATTAGCATTTATGGTGGTTGGTGCATTTTAGGTCATTTTGACCCTTTTGCCTTTCCAATTTTATATCTTGATGCATAGTGAATGGATTTTGGTTTTGTTTGTTGAGATTTGAAGTAGACTCGAGGGTCTACACCTTAAGTTTTATGCATGATTTTTGGTGCTTGTTTAGGAGGTCCGATCGGAGGTCCCAGTATGGGCGATTTTGGACGTTAAGGTTTGGACCGTTTTTTGTTTTCCGCAGAATTCGATATACCAAATCATTTTGTTATGCCGTATTTTGTCAGATTAGGTCGTCTGGTCGAGATTTGGTCGTCTGATTTTCAACGGTGGCCCGAATCAGGAGATTTCGGTCGACCAAACTAGTTTCGGTATACCGAATTTGGCCTGAGTGTTGACCGTTGACCTAATTTGGTCGACCAATCTAGATCGGTATACCGAACCAAGGATTTTTGGCATACCGGACCGATTTTCGGCATGCCGATTTTGGACCCCAATATGCTTATAAAATGTGTTTTCCATGGGCTTTCAAGATTACTGGGTTTTGTCCATGTAAGATGGGATTGTAGGCCATTAGCGGTGGTCCCTAGGGCACCTAACGCATCGCTTTGCCGAGGTTTTGGAAGAATTTTCAAAGATATGGAAATGATTTTGGAAATGGATTTCAATAAATAATTGGCCTGTTTTGGAAAATGTTTTCCTGATTTTCTATGTGGGGACCGAGACAGTGTGGGACTGTGTTTTCGGGTCTTGGGAATGTAACGATGTTCTCGGGTGGTCGGGTGCGACTCCCTAGTTGAGGTTTGGGGCCGAGTTAGCAGAGGCTGAGGGACGTCGGATCCTAGAGGTATGAGACACCTTAACTATCGTCTTAAGGCAAGGGTTGTGGTCTGCGGGTTGAGGTGTTTCGTGGCATAACGGAGAGGTATAATACTCCTACTATCGCTGTGAGCATTGAGGCTTGGGTGTCGTCGAGTGTAGAGGTATGACACTCCCTCATGAGCATCGTGTGTAGAGGACGCCGTGAGGAGGCAGACCTTGTGGTGGCCAGTGCAGGTAGGACACGTGCCCCATAGCTGGTAGCATCCTAAGAGACAGTACAGCCTTCCCAAAGAGGGATTGGTTTTGTGAGGGTTCTCTAGGTGGGAGAATCTCGGGACGGTGGTTGACTCCTGCACAAGGTGGCACACCGTGACAGTGCAGAATACCGAGATCGCTCCTTGGTAGACTGCGTGTGGCCAAAGTTAGGTTGCCTAGCGCTGGGCTTCCCGACACACAGTGTGTAGTTTTGGCAAATGAGGGCTTTTGCTTGTGGCTTTGGGCTAGTAGCGCCGCAATTTGTAGTTTTAACTGGTATGGGCCTAGTTTATGAGGTTTTGAGAAATGGTTTGCAAAATGAATTAAAAAGAAAAATTGATTATAGTTTTGTTTTCCGTGGTTTTCCATAGGGTGCATACTAAGTGACTTTAGTCACTCATGCGATTTCTTGTGGTTTTGATTTACAGGTGCAGACATGCGATTGGTTTTACGTAGTGCATATAGATCGGAGTCTCCTAGCCGCACACATAGGTTCCTGGTAGTTAGCCATTTACTATTTGACTTTAATTTTTTCGTAATTTAATTGTTATAAATTATTGTGGAAAATGTAGAGCGTGATTGTTTTTGGTATCAGAGCTCTAACTTCACTAGGTCGCACTAGGTTAGTGCTACACCTTGGGTGTCCGGTCTAGAGACTTCATAGGTTTTGCATGCATATAGAGTCTGCACCTGATCTTCACAATGGTTTTCTGGTTGTTACTTTGCTTTTCTCCGGCAGGATACCTCCTCGTGGTCATAAGGGCAAGGCCTCTGTTGAGAAGACCAAGTCCCGAGAGGACGTAGGCAGATGGAAGGCAGTTCGCGCGGAACTGAGGAGTTTGGCACACAAGATCTCGGACGCGTTCAGTAAGAATAGTGGCAGTGAGCCGTCGGGTTACCCACGGCTGAACCAGTTCACGATGCTTCATCTGCTGTCGTTCAAGGGCAAGGTCAGTGCTGAGGAGAGTGAGGCATGGTTGGAGAAGGTGGTGAAGATGCTGGAGAGCATGGCATACCTGAAGGAGCATTGGGTGCGGCTAATGACCTACCTACTGGATAATGAGGCAGATAGGTGGTGGAAGTCTGTGAGGCGGCTGAAGTTCCCAAACTCAGTCACTGTTAGTATACAATGGAAGAATTTCAAGGCAGCCTTCTATGACAAGTATTTTCCTACTCATGTGAAGGAGTAGCTTCGCCGAGATTTCTGAAGTCTGAAGTAGGGCACGATGTCGGTACTCAAGTATGAGACTGAGTTCGCCCGGCTGGAACGCTTTGCTCCTGCCTATGAGTCCAAGGAGGAGCGGGCGTAGAGGTTTCTGGACAGCTTGAACCCTGGGCTATAGGTGAATGTGATGAGTTGTAGGTGCCACACTGTAGAGGACATGGTTGGGATGGCTTACTGCTTCGAGGAGGAACATCAGAAGTTTCTAAAGAGTCGACCCATGGGGAATGGTAAGTCTTCTTTTACCTCCTAGTTCTCTTTCTCTGGTTCTCCAAGCGCAAGTAATTTGGGTAGCCCTGAGAAGAAGTAGAAGGTGAGGTCCAGTGTTTCCTCTACGAGCCGGTGGAGTTTTGCTAGGGGTAGCGGAGCTAGCCTCTGTCAAACAGGGTCCAGTACTCCCGATGCGAACCAGTGCTTCAACTGTGGTCAGGTGGGCCACATCGTTGCATTCTGTCCCCAACCTAAATGGACTCTTACCTCAGTGGTATGCTATAATTGTGAGAAGGCGGGACACGTTCAGGGATTTTGTTCGGAACCGCCTAAGATGGCAAGAAGCGCACCGCAGCAGCCGACTAGGGGACGAGTATTCACCATCGCAGCTCCAGGAACTGGGTATTCGAGAGATGTTGAGGGTAAGGACGAATAGTTGGTTCTATAACCCTCTGAGATATGTTGTAATCTCCTAGTAATCTGGACATCTGCCTGATTGTATGGATGTGTGGTGTTGTTTTGTTTAACAATCAGGATCTTTTATTGTGACTGGTCGGATGGCCAAAGTGTTGTTTGACTCAAGGAGTTCTTTCTCCTTTATCTCTGAGTCTTTCGCAACGGAATTGGGAGAGAGACCAGCAAGACTGACCTTTCATCTCAGCGTGATGATGTTGCTGGGGGAGCACAGTTTGGCATGGAGGTATCTGTAGTCTGTCGACTTGACGCTAAATTGCAGAGAGTTCGACGACAGCCTGATCATGATGGACATGTAGGAGTACGATGTGATACTTGGTATGGATTGGTTGGCGCAGCAGTCCGCTTTGATTGATTGTGCTCGAAAGAGAGTTTATTTTGGGTCTTCTGAGGATGGGTATTTCTTTGTACAAGATAGGTGTCAGGGTGAGCCTAAGCTTGTCATTTTAGCCATGAAGGCTTATAAGTCATTGGTCAGCGGTTGCGTGGGGTATCTAGCCAATATAGTTACTTCCATTTCTCCTAAGTTAGGAGTTCATAACATCTTTGTGGTGTGTGAATAAAACGATTTGCCTAGGATGTCACCTCACAGGGAAGTACAGTTCTCGATCGATCAGATCCTCGATTCTGGTGCTGTGTCGAAGGCTCTATATCGCATGACGCTAGTGGAATTGCAGGAGCTCAAGACTTAATTGCAGGAGTTGCTGGACAAAGGGTTTATCAAGTCAAGTGTGTCTCCGTCGGAGTGCCTGTCTTGTTCGTCCGTAAGAAGAATGGTTCACACCAACTGTGTATATATTATTGGATACTGAACCAGATCACGGTGAAGAACAAGTATCCCTTGCCCCGTATTGATGACCTATTCGACCAGTTGTAGTCTGCATCGATGTTCTCGAAGATTGATCTGAGGTCAGGGTATCACCAGTTGAGGATCCGAGACCCAGTCATTTTGAAGACTACTTTCCGGACGTGGTACGGGCATTATGAGTTCACGATCATGCCTTTCGGCCTGACCAATGCACCGACTGCGTTCATGGATATGATGAACAGCTTTTTCAATCCTTTTCTGGACCAGTTCGTTGTGATTTTTGTTGATGACGTGTTGGTCTATTCTCTTGATGTTGAGACTCACACCTGGCACTTGAGGACGATTTTCGATACTCTGAGTTGTCATCAGTTGTACGCCAAATTCCCCAAGTGTGAGTTTTGACTAAGCGAAGTCATGCTCCTTGACCATTAAATTTCTGGAGAAGGCATCAGAGTGGATCCTGCCAAGGTTGAGGTGGTAAGTAGTTAGGAGCGACCTAGGATTGTGTCAAAGATCAAGAGTGTCTTGGGTCTTGCGGGCTATTATAGGAGGTTTGTTAGGAATTTCTCCTCCATAGCCGCGCCTTTGACAGAGTTGACCAAGAAGGGAGTTCTTTTTTGTTGGGACTAAAATTGTGAGGCGAATTTCCAAAAGTTGAAGTCTCGTCTGGTTTTTGTCCCTGTGTTGACTCTACCTTATGAAAGTGATGGCTTCACTGTGTTTAGTGATGCCAGTGGTGTTGGGTTGAGATGTGTTCTGATGCAGCATGGCAACGTTATCATATATGCTTCGCACTAGCTAAAGGATCATGAGAAGAACTACCCGACCCACGATTTGGAGATGATTGTCGTAGTGTTCACTCTCAAGCTTTGATGACACTATCTCTCTAGGGAGCAGTTTGAGATCTTCACGGATCATCAAAGCTTGAAGTATAACTTCACGCAGAGGGACCTCAACCTAAGGCAGCACCGCTGGGTGGAGTATTTAAAGGACTATGATTTCAACCTGTCCTACCATCCTAGCAAGGTCAACGTGGTCGTTGATGCCTTGAGTCGGCGTACGCATATGATGGCGAGCCTAATAGTCAAGAAGTGGACCATGTTGGAGGATCTGGTGAGCTGCAGGCCGAAACGACAAGTTCAGGGAACGGTTGGTGCCATGGTGGCCAACCAGTCTGTTCGCCTAAGCTGTTAAAGTTTATTGTCGCCTGTCAGTAGCTGGATCCATTCGTTCAGGTTGTGTTTGAGAAGCTTGAGGCTGATGAAGAGCCTCATTTCTCTATTGAGGCATATGAAGAGCTGAGGTATGACATGCGTCTGTACGTGCCCCAGCATGAGGAGGCTAGGTAGAGGTTGTTTGATGAAACGTATTGGTCCAAGTACACCATTCACCCTGGTAGTACGAAGATGTACCGAGACCTGAAGTAGAACTTTTGGTGGCCTAGCATGAATAGAGATGTTGCCGACCATGTGGCAATGTGTACTACATGCCAGTTGGTCAAGGCAGAGTACTAGAGACCTGGAGGGACCCTACAGCTATTGGATATTCCTACGTGGAAGTGGGAGCACATCTCGATGGACTTCATGACTGGTTTACTGTGAACTCAGAGGAAGAACGACACTGTGTGGGTGATCGTGGATCGGCTAACCAAGTCTGCTCACTTCTTGGCCATTTGGATGAAGCTTCCAATGCACCGCTTGGCGGAGTTGTATGTCCCCAAGGTAGTGAGGCTGCATGGTGTTCCGATGTCTATCATGTCAGACAGAGACACGAGGTACACCTCAAGGTTCTTGAAAACTCTGCAGGAGGCCTTTGGCACTGTGCTCAACTATAGCACGACATTTCATTCTCAGTCGGATGGTCAGACAGAGAGGACTATCCAGACACTGGATAATATGCTTAGAGCATGTATCTTAGACTTTCAGGGGAGTTGGGAGGACCATTTGCCACTGATTGAGTTCGCCTACAACAATAACTATCACTCGAGCATCGCGATGAAGCCGTACGAAGCTTTGTATGGTAGGCCATGCAGATCGCCGGTTTGCTGAAGCGAGGTGGGCGAGCGTCAGTTGATTGGTCCTGAGCTTGTGCAGTTGTATGAGGACAAGGTGAATTTGACCAGTAGCAGGCTGTTGGCTGCATAGAGTCCGCAGAAGAGCTACGCCGACAAGAGGCGGAGACTGTTGGAGTTTCTGGTGGGAGATTATGTGTTTCTAAAAGTATCACCGACCAGTGGTGTCATGCGGTTAGGACAAGCTGAGTCCTCGCTATATTGACCCATACCAGATCACCCAAATGATCGATGAGGTTGCCTACCGATTGGATCTACCACCAGAGATGTCGTTCGTTCAGCCAGAAGGACTCCTAGAAAATCTGTCCTTTGTGGAAGATGCCATCAAGATTATTGACCAGAAGGAGCAGGTGCTGCGGAATAAGTTGATTCCACTAGTTTTGGTGCGGTGGCGGCATTATGGAGCTAAGGAGGCCACGTGGAAATGTAAGGAAGCCATCCTAACCCAATACCCGTATCTTTTCGCCTAGTGATTTCTAAGGCGAAATCTTCTTTTAATGTGGTTAGGATGTAATACTCGTAAAATTCATTTTGTAATTATTTACATTTTATGAATTTTATTTCTAGATGGGTATTACTGTTTTGAGATCTATTGTGTGGTCTTGTGCTTTTAGACTTGGGCCTCGTGGGTTGGCTTCTGTTTGCATGTCCCTGTGCATAGTTTACCACTATGCATTGTGGCACTGTACTTGTGGGCCTAGGCCTCGTGGGTTGACTTTTGTTTGCATGTCCCTGTGCGTGGTTTAGCACTATGCATTGTGGTACTGTGCTTGTAGGCCTAGGTGTGGCGCCTAGGTGTGGGGTCTGCATGGGACCTACGTTCGTGGGCAGTTGGTTGTAGCTCGTGGTTGGGTGGAGTGGTTGGTTGTAGCTCGTGGTTGGGTGGAGTGGTTGGTTGCTTGTGCGGTGTGCTGGTGGCTGAGGCGTGTAGGTAAGCACGCTCCCAGCTACTGCGTGTGCAGGCACTCCTCTGTTACTCATCGCCATCTCCTCCATCTTTCTTCTTCCTTCCTTCTCCTCCTCGGGCGTGTTTCCCTCCTCCCCAACCTTTCCTATCTTTCCTCTGCACTCTTCCTCCTCCACCTTCTTCTCCATTTCCCCTTCTCCTTCCACTCGTCTCCCCTGTTTTTCCCTACATCACGCGTCGAGAGAGAGAGAGGAAGGGAGTGAAGCGGAGGACTGTGGTGGCTCGTGGCAGTGCGTGGAGCTTGGGTGGAGCATCCTTGGGGTCGTGGTGAGGCCGGAGTTCACTGGAGTCGGCCGGAGATCGCCGAAGCTCATTTTGAGGTACGCATCTCCACCTCATGTAATAGAGAGCATGAAATTGATAGAAAATGCTAGGATTATATGAAATATAGGTAAATTTACATTCCTATATTTTATGAGAAGTTATGGTGAATTTATTGACATTTATGGCGGTTGGTGCGTTTTGGGTCATTTTGATCCTTCTGCCTTTCCGATTTTATATCTTGATGCATAATGAATAGATTTTGGTTTTTTTTGTTGAGATTTAGAGTAGGCTCGAGGGTCTATACCTTATGTTTTATGCAAGATTTTTGGTACTTTTTTAGGAGGTCCGATTAGAGGTCCTAATTGGAACGATTTCGGACGATAGGGTTTGAATCATTTTCTGTTTTTCCTAGAATTCGACATACCGAACCATATCGTTATGCCGTTTTTCTGTTAGATTAGGTCCTCTAGTCAAGATTCAAATATGAACAACTCAGAACGTAAACAGCTATTTAATAAAAAGATTGAGTTAGTAGATATACCGCCAGAAATACCTCCCACCATGCCTAAAAAGTAGGAAAATTATCAGATAACAATAAGCAGCATATACAAAGCAGAAGAGTAGTTATAGGCTGAATTAATAGAGAAGAAACAATTACCTTGGCCCGCCATGCCTCGTCATATCAGTCCCCGAGCTTATCCCAGAACCTCTACAGACGATTACAAGTAGCATGTCAGAATAGTATATATTGCACAGAAAAAAAAAGCAAACAGGCTTAATTACAGGGAGAAACAAATACCTGAGCCTAATCCTCTAAAACCCACATTTCCCATTGTTCATCGCTCATCTCCTCATCAAACAAATGGGGTTTCCCAACGTGCTCAAACTAGTCTAGGTACTCGTCATAATCCACTAAGTGAAAAGTGTAGTGGCTTCTCTTGACAAACGCAACTGTGGTTGATTGGGCTAGGGAATGCAAAATTCGTTCGCATATTGATGACAAACACGATCGAGAAGATAATAGGTGGACCTCTTTAAATAATAGAACGTCACCTGTTTTTGGTGAAGTGCTTGAGCGAAAGTCAATAGGGCCGAGTCAACCTACTCATATCGCTCAAACGGCCGTAGATTCACCTGAAACATAGAAACAAGCAGCAAATGTCAAAATAGTGGATTTTTAAACATGCTTAACGAGTAAAAAAAAAAAGTAAATACTGCACTTAGGTCATCAATGCTCAATAAGTCCAAGATATAGTGGTATGCCTCAAAGTTGTAGGCTCCAGAGGCCGCTCGGTGGTCGAGTCACACCACTGTCTAGGCAAGGGTAGGAGGTCAAAGCAATTGTAGAAGAAATAGTGCCCCCTCTCCGCATGCTCTGCCCACTAGTACTACAAAGCCGTTTGGGTTAGAAAGCCAGCACATATAATCCTCATTTTAAATAAAATAGAAAAGTACCAAGGCTTACCATCAGAAGTGGATAAAGACTAATGTGGGAGTGTAGGTTCTTCTAGACTACGTCATCAAGTCCACAAAGCATGTAGGCATAACTGACTCCACCCTAATCATAATGGTCCAACTTGTTCAGATCAACCAAGTAAATCAGCCAATTAGTTGCCACACAGTAGCCTAAGGTGTCACAAAACATCAGGCCAATCAACTCGAGCAAGAAGTGGCAAAGAACAAAGTCTACCTCACGAGATCCTAGGGTCAAGTCTGGCTAGATCTTCATCCACTCTCGTAGCTAACTGTAACAGAAGTAGTACAAATCACGAGTGAGAGGCAGACAATCATGCCCTAACAATTGAGGAATCATGGAGAAGCCTTGCATTGCCTTCCCCACAATCAGCTTCCCACCAAAGCCTAGGTCAG
>JAMKQA010020153.1:0-17854 GCA_024699735.1 Posidonia australis
ACATGAAATTAAGAAGAAAGCGAAGAGGAGGTAGAAAGCCTACCTCTCGATGTGTTCCCTCTTGCAATATCACGGATAAGAAAACCTCGTTGCTTTGGGAAGGCTTTAGGACACAAAGGGGGTGCTCCAGGGAATGAAAATACGCTGCTGGGTTGGCGGAGCAGTTCGTGCAAAGGCTGGGTTTTGGAGTGGAAAATGGCTGGGTGCAAGGACTCTGCTCAGAATTCTCAGCTCTCTGGATTTTGTCTCTCTGTTGTGGTTCTGTTGACCCTTCAAAATGATGCCTATGGAGGTCCTTTTATAGGGAGCTCTCAGGGGTGAGTTACGGGTATATGGAGGGTCTTGCAGAAGAAGAGCCTAGAATATTCCATGGCACATTCGCTGCTGGAGGTAACAGCCAAGGAAGGCGGAAAGCCAACAGTCGCAGCCTCGTGCGCCATGGAGGTGCGCCATGGAGGTGCGCCAGGGAGGTGCGCCACCTATGTGTGCTAGGGAAGTGCGTTAGGTTGGTGTGCTAGGTTGATGTGCTAGCTAGGTGTGTTGGGTTGGTGCTCTTGCCTATTGGCCTGGTTTTCTAACTGGGTTGCGGGCTTGCTGCGGGCTTAGGGATTGGTCCAAAGGTCAGCCACATCCAAAGCAACAAATGAGGCCTTATCAATGAACTACCTCAAAATCGGGGTGTCTATAGGTACGTGCTAGGTGACTTTTGTCACTCACACTGTTTTCTCTGTGGTTTTTAAGCTGCAGGTGTAGGTGAGTATGTGTTAGCATTTAGTGTACATAGTCTAGAGTCTTGTAGCTACACACACAAAGGTTCCTGGTTGTCAGATATTACTATTTAGCTTTTAATTTCCTATAATTTAATTTGTTTAAATTATTGTGGAGAATTGGGGGCATTACAGTTTGGTATCAGAACACCAGGTTCACTAGGTTGCATTAGCCTAGGGTATCCGGTTTAGAGACTCCATAGGTTTTGCATGCATGGCAGAGTCTGCACTTGATGTTTTCTTCATGTTTTTCTAATTATTGTTCTCTGCTTGTGGTGCAGGTGTTTTGTCCCTCTCTTTCTGCAGGATGCCTCCTCGTGGTCGCAAGGGTAAGGCTCCGGTCGAGGATTTCGAGCCTTATGGGAAAGCGACAGATGGAAGGCTGTTCATGTCGAATTGCGGAGCTTGGCGCACAACAACTCCCATGCTTTCAGCAAGAGTAGTTCTAGTGAGCCGTTAGGTGACTTGTGGTTGAGCCAATTCACGTAGCCTCATCTACGTTGTTCAAGGGCAAGGTTGACACAGAGGAGAGCGAGGGTTAGATGGAGAGAGTGGTGAAGATGTTGTCTAGCATGGCACGCCTAGAAGAGCATTGGGTGTAGTTGGCGACTTATCTGCTGGAGGGTGAGGCGGATTAGTGGTGGAAGTTTGTGAAGTGGCTGAAGTTTCCAAACTCAGTAACTGTCAGTATTCAGTGGAAGAATTTTGAGACAGCCTTCTATGAGCAGCATTTCCCTTTGCATGTGAAGGAGAAGTTTCACCGAGACTTCCAGAATCTAGAGTAGGACACTATGTCTATGTTCGAGTACGAGACTATGTTTGCCTGGTTGAAACGTTTCGCTCTTGTCTATGAATCAGAGGAGGAGCGGTTGCAAAAGTTTTGAGGAGGAGGTGGATGGCTTGCAACCAAGGTTGTGGCTGAAGGTGATGATGGCTGTTGGTGTCAAACTGTGGTGAACTTGGTCGGGACAACCCAAATAAAACTCCCAAAATACGAATGGAGAGGCAAAAGCACCTTCTGGGTATAAAACTCACCCAGAGCAACAACACAAAAGCTATAACAAAGGTTTTGAAGTCTCATGCAACAACAAGACCAAACACTATCACAAACACACCTAGAACCTTCAGTTCTTGCTCCAATGTGTAGGACGCATGCTAACTTGCGTGCAACGTAAGACGTAGCCAACTCTACATCCTACAACCTAATTGTGCTCTTGAACTTAGTCCCTTTTTGGATGTAGAATAAAAAAAGTAGGAATAAGTGAAAAGGGGTATTAGTATTCTGATGGTATTGCTATTCAATTTAGAAGTGATTTTCTTTTAACGGTGAATAAGTGTGTATAGGAAGACATTCTGGTACGGATGAAAAGTGAAATAAATATTAGAATAAGTGTTGGAATAAGTGGAAAACATGTAAATTTATAATAATCAACTTAATTATTATGATATATATCAAGTTTAAAATATGTATACATTATATTATATATGTATTAATTTTTAGACAAAAGATAAGCACACCGTATACATACATGTATGAGAATAACTTAGCGAAATAACTTTATTCTATCTTTCCCGTAGAATAACTATTCTGGAATAAGTAAATCAGAATAGAAATTACTATTCCGCTTTTAATTCTATTTTATGACTTACCAAACGAAACTACTATTCCAATTCTACCTTTATTCTAGATCCAAACATGGACTTATAGTTCAATGCACACTACACACATTACAAGGCTAACTACCAAAAATCACCTCCTAGATAAATCTCTACAATAGGGGAGTGTAAGGGAAGTACCTAGCCTTTCTATGTCATCATCCATTAATTTGTGGGGAGAAACCACCAAAATTTGGTTCCCAGGTGTTAGACACACAAAAGCATGTGTCTAATGTAGGACACAACTACAACTATGTCTAACACCTAGTGTTCCAATTCATAGCTAAATTCTTCCTAAAAACAACCAGTGCATGTTTATTTCTTAGAATAGGAAATAGGAATCAAAATATGAAAGGATTAAGCTCATAATCTACTACATGCATTTGATATCTATTTCTAAAACAAACTGAGCTACCATAACAAAGAAAACCCATTAGATTCACTACAACAGGTGTAAGACACAGCTGCCTTGGCGTCCAACTTAAGATGCACCAAACCCTACGTCCAGCAACCATACAACACATGGCATACTAAATTTCTCCCCTGATCATGCATGCCCACCTAATAATTCATGCTTCCATCAAAATATGACTAGAGGAACATTAATTACACTAACATGCATCAAAATCCTAATCACAAAGAGAACTATATCACTTCTAATTGGGTGCGTACCTTGCATCCACAAGGAGAATTCAACACAAGCTGCAAGCCTCCACTGTGATCCTAAGAGCTCCCTCTCATCCTTTCGGCCACTCCTCAAGCATCCTTTGTGCTCCCACGACCTGTGACAACTCGAGCAACACACAGGGACTCAAGAAAATCAATGCTTATACCCAAAGAAGAGGGAGAGAAGGAAGAATACACACAACCATGAAAATCAACTTGGCTCACCTTCTCAGGCCAAGACCTCTGGCCGAGCTTGACATCTAGGATTGATAGATGATCATTAGAGCTCTACCACGATGATCACAACCACGTGCATGGAAGGAACAACCTCCTCCCCACAAGCAAGACCATGCACCACCAAGAAAACACTCATCCCTCACTCTCCCCCAAAATTCTCTCCCTTGGAAACCCTCACAATCACCCTTGCCAAACTAGGAGGAGGAGGAGAGAAAAAGAGGAAGAATTCTTCCTTTGGAAGCCACTGCCATGCCACTTATATAGGTAGCTGAAGGTTTTGGATGCAACTCAGGATGCTATACACGTGTTGTCATGCATTTAACATAAGAGACGCCACATGTTGTGTCTAATACCTAGAAATCTAGAAATCATTAATTTAGGTGTAGAGTGCCATTTGATATGCATCTAATATAAGGTGCACCATATTCAACGTGCAATACACTCAAATTCCAGATTAAATAATTGACCTAAAATACTGCTAAAAATCTAAGTCATTACAATCTTGCGAGCATTTTGGGATGAGATATCGAGGACATAGTGAGGACTCTAGTCTTCGTAATCTCCCTACTATAATTTCCCAAGTACATTGCGAGGATTTCTCCTCATAATATCAATTTAATGATGTGTTATTAGTGAGGATAGGTATTCCTCACAATGTCCTTGCAAAAGGCGTTAAGGAAGACTTGGTGAGGACCCTACGAGGACATGTGTCCTCACAAAATTCTATTTTTCTTGTAGTGTTTCTTCAAGGAAAACTTGCCACCTAGATGGTTCATCTTTTCTGGTCTTCTCAATGGTCTTTCCCTGGGTGAAAATTGTAACACCTCGATCCCAGGCACGCTATCAAGATCACAGTATCATAAGCAAAATTACACTAATTACAGTAATAATTAAATAATTGTAACTAAGGCTCACCTCCAGGAAACGATGTGCGGTTAGAAGCTCCTACTCCGACACCAAAACTCGACTACACAAAACCTACACTTGAAACCAATAAAAGTACGTGTGAGTGACATCTAAGTCATCTAGTACGCGCCCCAAACACACAAACAACAAAATTCTACAAAAACACTAAAAATACAACTTTTAATTTTCAAAACTTGATTTTCTTTCGAAAATCCATCGTAAAACATTATTCCCTTCTTTCCTCTGAAATCATATGGGAATCTATTCCCAAGAATATACTTTTCTCAAAATTCACATTTTCTTTTCTTTTTTAAAATATTTGGAATTTTGTTTCCAAAAACACATTCATTTTTAAAACTCATTTTTATTTCTTTTTATACTTTTCAAAATCTTTCTCTTAATCTGAGAAATTCACATACTCAACCAGGTCCAGTCTAAAACACAATGCCTCTTAGGGCTCAAACCAAAACCACAATATTGGCTGGTAATTGGTTAAAATACAATTCTTATTTAATTCAAGGATTTTAGGACCATTCATAAGTCCAATCCTAACCAAACCACATTTCTTTCATTTTCACAAAACCACACACTTTTCTTATTCTTTTCGACTTTTCTTTATTGATGTTATCTTGATCAGGGATAACCAGGCACACAAGCACTAGGTGAGGACAACATTTCCCCTACCTTCCTACACTGTTTCCCGTGTGGGAGGACACCGCCTCAGCCAACTGACCTCAATTCTTTTCATATATGCACGGAGATACGTCTTTATCTTACGTTCCATCGGTGACCCGAACAACTAGGTTCAATAACCCAGGCTCAGCCTACATCGTCACAAACCTTGGTGACCACGGTCGTGTCTAACAATTGATGTTTTACTATTTGTCGACACCATCCACTCGTGGCCCCACATTGGCAACCACGGTCATGTCTAACAATTGGTTTCTTTGGAGTGTCATTCTCTGACTACATTGTCGACATCAACCTCTGTGATTCCACAACACATTATTAGTGTTTATTTTCAAAACTCTTAAATTTTTCCTATCAAAACCATTTCCTTTCATTCTTTTTCGTAGCAGGAATCTATTCATGCAACACATGACCCTCTACTAGGGTCCAAGCTCAAATTCATTTAAAACCATGCTTTAAAACCATAAATCGGGTCTCATGCCCAAAAACTACACACAAGGCACACAAGCACTAGGTGAGGACAGCATTTCCCCTACTTTCCTGCACTGTTGCGGTGAAGTTTCCCGTGTGGGAGGACACCGCCCTGGCCAACCAACCTCAATTCTTTTCATATATGCATGGAGATACGTCTTTATCTAACGTTCCATCAGTGACCTGAACAACTAGGTTCAATAACCTAGGCTCAGCCTATACCATCACAAACTTTGGTGACTTGATGTTTTACCATTTGTCGACACCATCCACTCGTGGCCCCACATTGGCAACCACGGTCGTGTCTAACAATTGGTTTCTTTGGAGTGTCATTCTCCGACTACATTGTCGACATCAACCTCCATGATTCCACAATACATTATTAGTGTTTATTTTCAAAACTCTTAAATTTTTCCTTTCAAAACCATTTCCTTTCATTCTTTTTCGTAGCAGGAATCTATCCATGCAACACATGACCCTCTACTGGGGTCCCAGCTCAAATTCATTTTAAACCATGCTTTAAAACCATAAATTGGGTCTCATGCCCAAAAACTACACATTTAATCACTTTAACTCATTCTTAGGGTTTCAAACCCAAACCATTCTCAAATTTACTTATTTGGGTTTCATATTCCTCCATGACATTTGCATGGGGAAAACACCATTAACACATCCTCATTGTCCATTTAAAACCTTTTATTTCTATTTTCTATTCTCATTTATATTTATCAGGGCCAAGGTAAAATCGACAGACCGAAACCAAGTTCGGTATACCGAAAATCCCAAGTTCGGTATATCGAAACTCCTTGTTTCGGTTGATCGGGTGATTTCGGTCTACCAAAATCAGGTATTCTGGCTTAATCTGATAGGAATTTGGTATGCTGAACCCAGTTCGGCATGCCGAATTGTCCGTGTCCAGAACACCTCCCCTGTTCAAGCTACACATTTCGCCGGAAGTGGGAGCCTCTGGCGGACCCTTCAAACATGCATCATAAATTAAGGATAAGTCACAGGATGTAGACCCTTGAGTTTACTTCAAAACCCCTTAAACCATTCATCAATCCATTCACTACAAGAAAACTAGCCTTTAGCCACTGAATTTAGTCACGGATAATAATTCCATAGCTAATTGCTATGTTTAGTCACGGAATAGCCACAGAAATAGCCACAAATACATTATTTCGAATCAATAAAATAAAAAATTACGTAGCCACGATCACAATCCGTGGCTAAACATAAAATAACTGTGGCTAACATTTTTATCTTAATGAAAATTTATTTTTGTTACAGATTAGCCACGGAATTAGACCATGACTAAGATTAAAATGTTAATAATTTTAGCCACTACTTTTTTTTCCCTCTTTTATTTTCATCAAAACTCTTTTCCTCCGCCCAAAACCCTCCCTCCTAAAGGCCAAACCCTCGACACTTCTCCTCCATCGGCGACAACTTCTGCCATCACCTCCTCCTCCTCCCAAAACCTCGACACTTCTTCCTCCACCACCCAAAACTTCCGGTTCTCCTACGATCACCTCCTCCTCCCTTTCTTCCTCTGTCATTACTCCTGCTCCTCTCGTTCTCCCTCCTCCTCCGGTTCTCCTACGGACACCTCCTCCTCGACCCGGACCTCCCCCAGGACCTTCAGGACAAGTTCCGGGGCCAGCTGAAGGCCCTCCCAAGGAACAGCGCCTTTAGTAGGATCCGGAACCGCTACATCTTCACCGGTCGCCCCCGAGGTATCCTCTCCCTCTTTCGCATGTCCCGTATCGTCTTCTACACATTGGCCAACCGTGGTGACCTCAACGGTGTCAGGAAGTCGTCCTGGTAGACTGGCGAAAAGAAAGCTTTCTTCCCCTTTCCTTCCTACATCGGTTGGTTTTGTAGACCCTGGCATTTACTGAAATCTGGTTTAGGCTAACGGAATTTCTGTTTTGAATAATGGTTCCTGTTTCTATTGCCCTATTTGTTGGCTAGTGTGTTGTATGATTTTACTTCCTTTGATATTGATTTCTATGAATACATCTTGGTTGGTAGCTGGTGGAACAAGTCATGTTTGTGTGAGCAGGGGTTTTTGTTTTTGTTGTATTAGTAGTTTTTTGTGCTTCTTATATATGTGAAATGCATTTGTCATGGATTATTATACCTGCGGTACTACTTTCATTGTGAACGAGAGTGCATTCTCTTCCGTATATGGGAACTCATTGTGCTATTGATTAGAACATTATTCATGATTTCCTGCTAGCAATTTTAGTTTTTAAGCGGAAAGCTACGAGTGCAACTGTTATTTAAGGTTCACAAGTTGACAGAACTGGAACGTTGGTGGTCAGCATACCAGAGCTTGTGCTTTGGAGTCTTGTCTAATTAGTATCTTGAATTCCACCAGGTTTCATGGGTTTAGTAGTTTGTGTGACCTTTTGAAATTGATAGATGTTTACTTTTGGATCCTTTAAAAATCCCCAAATTTTCAATAGGTGTAGCCATAGCTAGCTAACCCCCATTAATAGGGTCCATTATAGTGAAATTTATCCTTGTGGTTTGGCTAACCCCCACATATAACATGATTCATGAGCCATGACACCATTTTCAACTACTGATCCTACTTGCTTAAGTTTAAACCACTCCTGGTAATCCCTGAGCAGTGATTCACCAAATCTAGCCAGCAACCCTTTCAGAGCTCCTTCCATTCTAGTGCTGCTCTCCCATTGTATGACCTAAACCAGTTGGCTGCAACTCCATGAAGATTAATGGTAGCCACTGTAATCCAATCCTTCAGGGGAGTTTGGTGATAAGAGAGCAGTTGTTCCACTGTATGACACCAATCCTTTGGATTTGACATTCCTTCATACACAGCAAATTCGAGTTTCATGGCCTATAGTAATCCTTTGTATTGGCTTATAGTATTTTTGAAACTTATGTTGTTGAACAACAATTTGAATAATTTTTGAAACTTATACTTTGCAACTGAGGTCCAAATAACATATTATTAGTGTACTAAGCCTCCTATTACTATATATTTAGACTTAATTCAAGAAACTCTATCATTGTTATGACTATTTTAATTTTTTAACTCTAGACATCTTATCATTTCTTTCTTTTGTAGAAAGAAATGTTTTCTCATCGTGATTGGATGTATAAACTGGGATTGCTATCCAATTATTAACAGGGAAAAGTATTCTTCACCTGACCAACTATAGTTCTGTTTATGTTATCATGTTTCCAGGTCAGTTATTTGAATCTTGTCAGAAGTCAAGAACAAAATATGAAGTTATGTAATTTTGTCATACATATTAAAGTTCTTGGCATGAAATTTATTTAATTTTGCTTTCCATGATTGTGACCATGCCGGTGGAACCCCTGGGCGCGGTTTTCCAACCTACTCTAGTGTGTCGAAACACACGAGGAGATCCGATACGGTCACGGCGAAAAAGGTGAATCCAGAGGAAGAGAGAAGATCCAAAAACACCAAAGGGAAGACAAAAGGATAAGGAAAGGAGTCGCCACCTAGTCTTTTAATGGAAAGACGAAGAAAACCAAAAAACCACAAAAAGGCAGAAAGCAAACAAGATGCAAAGATGCATGTGTGATCCGTGCCTAATGGATAATGCAAGATGAATGCGGGCAGAAAGGGTAAGGATTCTGGTTATGCATGGGGAAGGGGTTAGGCACCCCCATGCGCCCGAGAAAACTTGGTCTTTCTAGGTTTCATACTGTCAATGTCTGCTAGATGTATGCTTGCTTATTCTATATGCTCATGTACGAAGATGGCTGAAAAACATGTCAAATCAAGGAGAAGTGAAATCAAAGGAAAAAGTTAATCCTAAGGTCAAATGTAGGCATTGCTAATGCCGCTTTATTGTACGCCCTTGGGCGATGAGGGAAATCATGAAAATCATGAAATTCTCGGAAAGCGTCTCGCAAAACAGCCGAAATTGGGGATAAATCCGAGAAAATCAAAAAGGCAATCAGAAATGATCTAGGAAGTTTTAGGGGCAAAATGGTCATTTTACCCTTGAAAATAGGCAATCAGAATAAAATCAATGAAGTACAGGGGCTAAACTGCAAAAAACCCAGTAAACAAAGCATCCAGAAGAAATTCAAGGGCAAAAATGTAATTTTCACTGAAAGTAAAACATTCCAGAAGAAATCCAGTGAAATCAAAGGGCTAAAATGCAATTAAACCATGAAAACAAGCTTTTGGAATGTTTTAAAACAAAGTCAGGGAGTTTTATGCAATTTTCACAGCAAAATAAGCCTTTTGGAAGTTTTCTGTAAAACACAGGGGCCTAAATGCGATTTTCCCAACGAAAACATGCATCTGGAAAAGTTTTAGAGAAGTATGAGGGCTAAAATGCAAGTTAATCAACAAAAACAACTGTCCAGAGAGTTTTGAAATATGCAAGGGCTTTTATGCAATTTTTACTGTAAAAATGAACTGTCAGAAACATTTTGAAGAAGATCAGGGTCTTTTTTGCAATTTTCACAGAAAAATGAACTTCTAGGTAGTTTTTAAGAAAGTGCAAGGTCCTTTTAGCAAAATGTTTGAAAGAAAATATGTTTCAAAGACTCTGGGGGCTTTTATTAAAGTTTTAAACTCAGAAAGCAATACTTTAAATGTTCAGAGTAAAACATGTAATATTTTCAGTTAAAACTTTATTCGAAACATTTTAGAAAAATGATTGCAGGACCTATATGTAATAAAATGACCAAAGAGTAATTCCAGAAGGACCTATTTGCAAGAAAAACATAATCTCTAGATTTTATTCAAATAAATGTTTTTAAAATGAAAAAGAAACGACGGTCGCCGGCGACGGAGCTTGCCACCGTCGACTGCCGGAGGGGGGCAAACAAGGCCTTCAAGTGGTCCGATCTTAGATCAGACTTCACGGGAACCAAGAAGGAGAAGAGAGGAAGACATCCAACAGACTGGATGGGGCGACCAACGGCTGGAACGGCCTCCCCACCTACCTCACCGTCGAGGTGCTCCGGCGACGGCGTCGGGGAGGATGGAGGCCTTCGGAGGCTGAGGAGCGGCGGTCCAAGGCTCTTGGTGGTTGCGGGATGCTACGGGGACCCTTCCGGAGCGGCGCGAAGGTTGGTGGAGCGTGGTGGTGGCCTGACCGTCGCCGCCGGGGCTTCCTCCGGCGAGCAACATTGCTACAACGATCCAGTGGTCGAGGCGCGACTCCGAGGGCTCCGGGGTGCTTTCGGGACGCCATGGATGGTTCCTGGAACATCGGAGGGGTGCGGGAGGCTGCTCTGGATCCCGTCATCTTCTCTGGCGATGGCAGGATCAAAGCGCTATTCTGGTGGGCGTCGCGCGGGCTTCTGGAGCGGCGGAGCGGCAATGCAGAGGGTGGACGAGCTCCGGGAGGACCAGAGGAGGAAGAGGGAAGACTCGGGGGTCTAGGAAACTTCCTGGGTTGCCCCCCCACCTCTGTCGTCGGAGTGTGGCGACGGCGGGGCACGGCGGAGCTCCGTTAGCCAAGGGATCACTCTGGATCCCTTGGAAGCGCTCCGGGAAGAGAGGAAAAGGTCTAGAAATCTATATTCAGACAATTTAGGAAGGTCAGAAGCATGTACCTGATTGGAAACACCTCGTCGGAGCTCTAGGAGCGACACTGGCTCTTTGCTCCTCTGCTGTGCTCTCCTCGCTCTGGCACTCTGGTTCTCTCTTTCTCACTCTCAGTTTTCTCTCTCGAGTGGTCTTTGGGTGTCACGGTCTGTGTGTGGCCTCATCTTTATATAGTTGAACCCAACAATCCGGCGACCCAACAAACTCTGTAACAGAAAGCCCCCACTCATAACGGCCTGGCCCACTCCTCTAATAAACTGGGCGCTCAGATAAACAGACCAACCGACATTCCCTAACCGCTGTCCCCTCCTGTCCCCTTGGCTGTCGGCAGGAGATCAACGGCGATCCAGAGCTCCGACGATGGCTGATCGGACGGCTGGGGCTGCTTTGTGATGCTGGACTGAAATGGCTTGAGCCAGGCTGAACTCAGTAGGGGAGGATTTGAGGCTGAACCAGGAAAATCAGATGTGTGAAGAAGAAGATGGGTTCAATCAGTGAATTCTCTTTGACTTGGTGATGTTTTGGGAATTTAATTGGAAAACTTTGGAAAATAAAGAAAATGAGGTGTTGATTTGAGAGAGAGAAAGAAGAATGTGGGCTGAGTTATTGTAGGCTTCATGGGCCTCCATGGGCCTATGTGGGCCTTGTTGGCTCCCCATGGGCCCAATTAGGTTTAAGTGGGCCTAAATGGACCAAATGGGCTGAAAAGGCCTCCATGAAGTCAAACGGGCCTAAGATGGGCTTGTGGGCCTGAATGGGCTCAACCAGGGTTCAAGCTCAGCCACCACATTCTTATTCTGCAAAATCAAAAAATTGGGGTGTCTACAGATGCCCCTCCTTGAGCAAGGTCAGAGGTCGAGTAGAGCAGAGATCGATGCTCAGGGTTGACAAAGACACCCCTCATGAATCCATAAACAAGAGTTATCCATTGGCAATCAGCCACTAGCCAGGAACATACCAGGGGTCCGCACCAAAGATCCTGCCACCACAACTGAAGGCAAGCACAACAGATCTCCAACAAGGTGACGACCAATCAACTCCCAAGAGATATGACCTGTTGTCGCACTTGTCTCAAAAAGCGCCAGACAAGACTCACGGTGCTTGCCGACCGGGAAATGACTGATCACGGAAGTCATCTGGGTAGTTCGGGCTACTAGCCTAAAGGGGGAAACATAGTTTGCTCTGATTCCATTCCTTCGGAGTGGGACCCAAAACAAACAGGGGGGCACCATTGATACCACACTCTTTGAGTGAGGACCAAATGGGGCAAGGTAGGCTTCGGACCTACCGACCAAGAAGGGGATAATTGATAAGTTTCGGACTTATCGACCAGAAAAGGGGGCAATGATAAGTTTCGAACTTATCGACCAAAGACAGAAATGATAAGTTTCGGACTTATCGACCAACAGGAACAATGATAAGTTTCAGACTTATTGACCAACAGGAATAGTGATAAGTTTCGGACTTATCGACCCACAGCAACAATGATAAGCTTCGGACTTATCAACCAACAGGAACAATGATAAGTTTCGGACTTATCGATCAACAGGAACAGTGATAAGTTTCGGACTTATCGACCAACAAGAACAATGATAAGTTTCGGACTTATCAACCCACAGGAACAATGATAAGTTTCGGACTTATCGACCAACAAGACAGTGATAAGTTTAGGACTTATCGACCAACAGGAGCAGTGATAAGTTTCGGATTTATCGACCAACAAGACAATGATAAGTTTTGGACTTATCGACCAACAGGAACAATGATAAGTTTCAGACTTATCGACCAACAGGAACAGTGATAAGTTTCGGACTTATCGACCAACAGGAACAATGATAAGTTTTGGACTTATCGACCAACAGGAACAATGATAAGTTTCCGACTTATCGACCAATAGGAGAATGGTAAGATTCGGACTTACCGACTAGAGGGAGAATGGTAAGATTCGAACTTACCGACCAGAGGGAGAATGGTAAGATTCGGTCTTACCGACCAAAGGGAGAATGGTAAGATTCAGACTTATCGACCAGAGGGAGAATGGTTTCACCCATCATGGAGTGAAGCCAGGGAGACAGGGGTGTAGGGGTCCTAGCCGACTTTTTAGCCAAAAGGATTTTCCAAGCGGATCTTATTTAAGTATCAGTGCACCCTGGATCGTCACCATTGTGGGGAATGTCTGTTGAAATGGCGCAGTGTCATGCTACGATCGTTATTCCAATGGGGGCCATTATGTGGTGAATGTCATTTCTCTGTAAGAAGATACATTAACCATCACTTGGAAGATAATTCGTGCCATGCATTCTCGAAATAGTCCTTCCTTCCACGAAGCAGCTTACATGCCCTTGGTCGAAGACTGATTACATTGATGTTTTGTATGTGACTTTTGACCAAAGAGCAGCTGACATGCCCCTGGTTGAAGTCTCTAGTTCAATTTCACCACAACTAGTCCTTTGTATGTGACCTTTGACCAAAGAGCAGCTGCCATGCCCCTGGTTGGAGGCTCTGGTTCGGCTACATTGTAAGTTGATGTTCTGTTAGGTTGCCTGAAACACGACTTTCCATCAAAGAGTAGCTGACATGCCCCTGGTCGAAAGTTCTGGCTCAGTTACACTGTAGCTTGTGCTTTATCTGTGACTTTTGATCAAAAAGCAGCTGACATGCCCCTGGTCAAAGACGCTGGTTCAATTACACTGTAGCTGGTGTTTTGTCTGGGACTTTTGACCAAAGAGCAGCTGACATGCCCTTGGTATTGGACTGGCTGGACATCACTTGAGGGTATGGGGTCTTGGAAGCCAGGCTGCAACTACAGATGTTCCGTGAGCCACTGGAGTACTTGAGACCGTCACTAGCTGAAGCAAGCGACCATTCATCAAGTGACTGAGAACATGCGCAACCAACTGCTTTCCTATTCTGTACTTGGAAGATTGAAGGAATAGGGCGACTTGATAGAGGTCTTTGATTGAGGTTGTAATCTGCCCCTGACTAGCATGTTTGGCACGTATTCTGTTCATCTGTGGTGTTTTGATGGCTCTGTATTTGGTCGGGCTTCTGTAGGACATTCTTCCTGATTGTCTTTGCCAAATTCTGGATTGTGGCGTTGGATTCAAAGCCATGCTGTCGTCTCTGCTAATCATTTGACATGTAGGTTCTGATCAGAGAACAACTGTCTTGCCCTTGATTAATCATATTGTGTGAGTCCAGCTAGAAGGCAGCTGACATGCCCCTAGCATAAGGGTGAACGATCCCTTGAATTACTGAAGTGGCTGCTGCTGATTTTGATTGAGGCAAGAGACGTCTTCGTTCATTGACTGGAGGCATGTATACTCATCCACTATTTTGAGCTATGCTCGGATGGCAGGTGGTAATGTGAGACATTGTAGTATGTCTTAGGTTGGCTATTCTCTATTCTGCCACTTGTTGTGTCATTGCGCTCTGGCTACAGACATGTATTTGACTGTGTTCTCCTCATGCCTTTCACAAACAATGTCTACCGTGCTCGAACTGTTGCGGAGGGATTGTTGTCACTGTCGATTCTGTAGGTCCGTGTAGCTCGTACGCTGACTAGTGTCCTCACTGTATATGTACTTTGACTACTGAGGATCTGGAATGTCCCTGGGTAAAAGCACTTGGTAAAGAGCTTGCAAACAAAAAGACTGATCCAAGCAAGGCTATGATGATGATTATTATGGTTATGGGCTCTATTATTTAGTTATGCAAGAGTGAATTTTGTTTGATGCATGCCTTGTGATTTCAGTTGCTTACTATCTGTATTTACTATCCTGCCTGTTCAATGAGTTCATTATCAGGGTTGTTTGCTTGTTTAGTTCAGTTGGCGGTTTGCCCTCAGCTAGGCTGGAAAGTTGTATGCCTGTTAGAGGAGGATGACCCCTTCGACTCAGTTGCCACTACAAAGACTTACAAGTCGGCTGGTGGCTCTCACGGGGTATGGCTGGCACTCGAACTCACTGTGAGGTATTGCGGTGGACCTGGCTCCATGCCAAACTCTTTAAGGTCCTGCACCTGCTTTTTTCCTTTTCCATATCATCGTCTTTTCTTTTCTTTTATTCCCTCATAGACGTGTGGCTTCACTCTAACCTTGTCTTGGAGGTAATAAGCGCTCGATTTATTTAGGAGGCCTTTATTGCAAGAGGGTGGGTCAGTCCATCAAATGTGTGATTTGACTGAGTGCGCTCTCCAAGCTATGGTAAGGGTAGAGCTACAACGCACGCCTCTCACTCTTGGGCTGACTTCTGTCTTCGCCTTCTGTTTTCTCTATTCATTTATGCCCTTGCGAATGTATGTTTTCTTTTCTGGCTCACACTCTCAGTCACGCCTAACATTTTATCTCCCTCTTGGAGGTGCAGGATCCTTGTGGAGCTTGGACATTTCGTCTGGTTTGGATGTTCAGTGGCTCCCTTGCTAACCTGGTCGTCTAAGTAGTGACAACTGAGGAGGGATAACCCATTCTGACATTGGCAAGCTTTTCCGATTTTCATCATCGGGCTGAATGTTAATGACAAGCAAACTACCCTTCTAATGTTTCTTGATGTTTTTCTGCTATTTATGTTTTTCTTTTTCAATTTTTATCTTTTGTGATTTTCTATTTTTTTTTGTGTTTTGACATATGATGATGCAGAAAGAAAACAGAGGAACACACGAAAAGGATACAGCTCTAGTCCTTGTCGTTGATGTTTGTCGATGCCATTGAGGTTCAAAGTAACTCCTTGCAGTGCAGCCGGAAGACAGAACCAAGGCAAGTGTAACAAAAGCTATCACAACCGTTGTAAGAATCGAGGCTGTCACTGTGAATGCTGAATCTGCTGATGACACTAACATTGTATCTTTGTTGGAACTAATATCAGCTGTGACGGTTGTCTCCCACTTGATCCAGGGTATTTGCACGTATTAGATTAGATCAGCTCATGGCAAACTGGCAAACTTTAGGTTGGACCCCCCCACAGGGGAACAAGAACAGGAGTGGTGCATACGAGTGGCGCCGAACAGAACCGAGAAAAGACAAGGACAAACTAAGCAAAAGAAGAACATGAACAAGAGCGACAAAAGTGAAACAACACAAAAGAGGCAAAAGAACAAACAAGGCTAAAGAGAGGCTCAATGGATTCCCCGGGAGAAACTGGGAGAAAGGGGAAAACCCCTGAAGTTCCAGTATCCTCGGAGCTTGCAGGCTCGGACACGGTAAGGCTAGCTATTCTAGGGTGTGCACGTGTGCGTGCAAGTGTGTGTGCAAGTGTGTGTGTGGGCTGCCTCCTGCGTGTTGACGACAATGCTCCCATTGTCAATCAAATTCAAGACAGCATTCCAGAGAGTGTGACACCCATTTGTCGAATGCCCATGTACGCGATGGTATCGGCAAAACAAGTTTGCCTTATACCACTGAGGAAGCGGGTTTGGTGGTGGGCGAATCTCCGGTAGCCGTAGAAATGGGGCAACTTTAGGAAAGATGTCGCTCAGCGATTCTCCAAGTGGGGTGAGGTCTCTTTCCTTATGGTGAGGCTGCTTCCGCCGTGGTTGCTGCCCTTGCTGAACCGACATATCAAAACATGTCGGTTCAACGGTGACATGTGGAGGTGTAATGCGCACTGAACTAGATACTGGTGAGGATGAAGACACGGATGCGAGTGATATGCCTTGTGTAGTAACAATAACAGTACCACAGTCGATTAAAGTCTGTATGACATCCCGCAAAGTGAAGCATTTATCAGTCGAATGCCCAAGGGCTCGATGATAATTGCAGTATACGTTCGCGTCGTACCACCGAGGGAGTGGAGTCGGCAGGGGACGAGGATCCGGGAGTCTCAGAAGTGACACAACCTGAGGAAAAACAACGCTCAACGACTCGCCTAGTGGAGTGTAGTCACTTTCAACACGACACCCTCGTTTCTTCTTAGGTTGCTGTCCTTGTTGAGCCGATGCGACAAGATGCACTGGCTCGACAGTGGGAGGTGTGCGCCTAATTTGCGGTGATGACCTACGTGTTGGAACCTGATCCTGATGTTGAGGTGAATTCTGAATATGCTGTGTTGTGTGTGGTGTTGTGCGCGAGAGCAATAGCTGCGGCGCCGGGACAACTTCGAGTGACGGACTCGGGAAATGTTGTACTCTCACGCAACCAAAGGGTTGACTCCTAGGTGACTGTGATGCATGCTGTGAATAATGCAATTGTGGTGTAGGAGGCAGAGATAACACCCCCATTGACAGAGCAGTGTGATGCTCAGGCAATGGTATGGGCGATAAAGTAGTGGGGTGAGCCTGCAATACTATAGTGGTCTGCACTGGAACCTCAGAGGTCGAGAACGGAGGACCCTCAACTTGATCAAGAGAATTGGCCATGCGCTCGAACTCTCGGGCCATTGCCCTTCAGTACTGAGCCTGCGTGGCCGAGGACCCACCAAAAGATAGGTCCGAAGGCACGAGCGGAACAGGAACGGACCCTAAAATAGATGAATCCACAGCTCCTTGAACTCCTGAAACAGGAGGGCTCGAGGAATAGGACGCAGATGGTAGAATTCTAGGACCCGCGTGGTAGTCACTGTAGTTGAATCAGTGACGGGCCCTAGACGGACTTGTGTTTGCCACTGTCTCGGAAGAGAAGATAAGGATTCCCCATGATCCCAAGATCGGGATGCACAGAGGGAAGGAGAAGTAGTCAAAGTGAGAGAAGAAGGATCCGAGTGTGGGGCCTTCTTCAGAACAATAACCAGAGGCTTGCGGGTTTGCGGGTGTAACCATGCCGGCGAGGAGATTCCGCAAAAGAATGCGAAATCGGTCGACAAAATCACGTCGAAAAAACAAAACAAATGCAAAATGCAGGAGTCGCCACCTAGTCTATTATGGAAGACAAGGAAAACCATAACATGAAAAATCATGC